>ML817252.1:39678-89823 GCA_009831015.1 Picea engelmannii | reverse complement strand
AGGATTGGTCCTTCTAGTAGCCATAGCCATATTTTTACTTTCAACATTTCTTGCCACCTTCAATGCATTCTCCAATGATTTGGGTTCCCAAAGGCTAACCTCATGTTGAATGTTATCCTTTAGAGTTCCTATGAATACATCAATCAAGTGCTCATCTGGAATATTGATTAACTTTATATTAAATCTTTGGAAGTTCTCAATGTGCTCGGTAACTGAACCCTTTTGCTTGAGATTTATCAATTGGCCAAAGAAGGTAGTGCTCCTTGTATCCTCGTAGTGTGTTATCACTTCTTTTGTGAAAATTGTCCAAGTGACGAGTGATTTGCAAGAACAAATCCATCGATACCATACAAATTGATTAGGTTCTAAATATAAAGAAGAAATTTGTACCTTTCCTATATGTGGCACATTATGGAGATCAAAGAATTGCTCCATCTGAAGTATCCATGTGATTGGGTCCTTGCCATCAAACTTCCTCATATCAATGTTAGGAACGTGGTTGGTATTCAAACCAAAGTTGGAGTTTCTCCATTCTTGATTCACCTTCCTTGTGTCCTCATCATCAATTTCATGGGATTCATTTTCACTTTTAGGTGTCTTCTCTGTTATGAAATTTTTCAATACTTCCATGATCTCCCCTTTTAAACCATCCATCTTAGTATCCAACATAGCTTCCATTGAATCCATATTCTTTTGTAGTTCATTTATTTCCCTACGCATTTATTCACCTTCATCAAGAGTCCAAGTAGGATTTTCTAGAGGCTTATTTGGTGTAGAACTTCCCTTTTTTGGTGGCATGTTGGTCAAGTATCACTTTTGAACCTTGATTTTGAGGTGGTTCTGCTAGACAATATTTCTTCTGTTCTATCTCCCAAGTTTCGGCCCTTCTGGATATGAAACTTTATTTGATGTAGTTCTCTGATATTTCTTCTCTACAATGCCATGGGTCTGATCAAAATTGGATGTGCCAAGTGGAATTTATGGTAACTTCCCCACAACTTGCCGATTTTTGGCCTTTCCAGGAAATCTTACTTGTATAGCGTGCCCCACACAAAATAATTGATATACAATTCTGAAACTTGCACCAAAAATACTACAGACTATCCAAGATCCAATGAAACAAGTCCCACTCAATTTGGATACTCTAGGAAGACGTTATGATTGTTTTACTTGGAACACCTTCTTGAGACTAGTCAATAGAACTAGTCAGATACCCTATCTTACACAGGGGGTATCTACAAATTTATGATGACCCAGAAGATAAATGTTTTACCACAGATACCTTACTAATGTTTTTGAATATCCTCTGGAGTTCAGGGTATGAAACATTACATAATTTTTTTTATAGCGAAAATTTCGCAATGACTCAGTTCAAGATGATTCTAAAACCCTATCTTGTACAGGTTGTATCTCCAAAAGTATAAGGCCTCAGGAGATGAATTTTGAACCCAACGTACCTTGATCGGTTTGATAAATATCCTCCAAGCAGTTCCTTTTGAAATGTTGTAGAAAAAAAGTTATAGAAAAAATTCCAAGGTGTCTTAGATGTAGCAGCAAAACCCTAGGACCTTGAGCTCGGATACCATATGTTAAGAACCAAATATCAATATAGCATAGAAAAACCTCAGAAAAAGTACTCAATGCCTTGAAAAAGAGATAATTTTAGATAATAAGCCTCTTCGAGGAGGAAACCTCATTTTACCCCACTTAAATGCTCAAGTACAAGATGATTCAAAATGAAAATGTCTCCTTGGTATATATAGGAGACTAGGAGATATAATTACAACTAATGGCCTAAAGCCGACATAAGTAAAATAACATTACTAATATAATATGCCTTAATTAAGGGGTAATGAGCCAATATTAGGGCTTAATAGTTTTGGTAGCTACAAAATACCTACAATACTGTATAGATTGTATGGTGAATGGTGAAATTAATACAATGAAGATTTGAATGGTGCAACACCAAGGAAGGTTGGTTTTCTCCCAATTAAGGGTTTCCAACGTAAATCTCTATGTACTATGTGTATGAGCCATTGATTAATTTATGTTTTTCTTAGGAAAATATGTATGAATTTCTTTACTTCACATGTTTAAATCTTACATGTGGTATCAGAGCTCATTTTTGGCTCCAGGGGGACATCTTTGTTGTTGAGGGTTTGGCTCAGTCTTGATAGATCAAGTTTATCTTAGGTCAATGATAAACCTGGGTTCAGTGGGAGATTTTTCAATGGTGATTTGAGTGTAGAAAGAGGAATGGCGATCTATTCTAGAATCGAGATAGAGAAGTTCAATGGTAAAAAAATTGAGCTATGGAAGCTCAACATGGAGGAAATTCTTGTAGACAAAGAACAATGGATCACTGTGGATCCTGGTACACATCCTAATGGTACAAAGTCTACTGGCACACAACCTACTAGTACACAACCTACTAGTACACAAACTAATAGTACACAACCTATTGGTATGTCAAAGGAAGATTGGGAGAAGTTAGATAGAAGATAAATAAGTATTATTCGACTATGCCTGGAAGATTCGGTGTTGTTGAATGTCTCGGGAGAATCTACAGCTAAGGAAATACGGGATAAGTTAGGGAATTTGTATCAATAAAATTCCCTGGTAAACAAGTTGTTTCTTCAAAATAAGTTGCATCATCTTAGGATGGAATATGGAGATTATGTGATAGAACATCTAAATGCCTTTAATACTCTGGTGAGTCAACTTGTCTTTGTTAATATTACGATTGCAAATGAAGATAAGTGTATTACTTTGTTATGTTCTTTTCCAAACTCTTGGGATAATATGGTTGTATCAATTGGTAGTACCACTCAATCTGATTTGAAGTACGAGGATGTAGTTTCATCCTTGTTATATAAAGAGATGAGGTAGAAAAGAATGGATGGTTAGAGCATAGATGTTTTATTTGTAAGAGGTCGTACCCAAGACAAGAATCCTGGTAGGTCTTCCGGGGGGGGATATAAATCTACAGGTAGATCTAAGTCTCTAGGAAAATCTTTGAGGAAATGTTGGAAGTGTGGTAAAACATGGCATAATAAGAAATATTGCAAGTCTAAGAAGGTTGTTAAACCAAAGGGATATGATAATACCTCTTCCACAGAGGCGAAAACCTCCACTGAAGAAGGAGGTGATGTTTACCTAGAATCTATAGGTACACATGCATACCGTGGTGTATGGTTGATAGACTCGGGTGTGTCATATCATATGACTCCTCACAGGGAGTGGTTATGTGAATCTGAAAAATATGATGGTGGTGATGTATTCCTAGGAGATGACTCGACAACCAAAATCATGGGACACAAAAGGTTTAATTTTTTGCTAAAATATGGAAGGATTAGAACTCTCCATGGGGTTCTGCACATTCCAAAGCTAGCCAAGACCTAATATCTATAAGAAATTTGGATTATGTCGTAGTGGATACTATATTGGGAAAGGGAACTTGCAAAATGGTATGAGAACCAATGGTTTTGATGAGGGGAGTTTGGTGTGGAACTMTATACAAGTTGTTGGGAAGAACCTATACTAATGGGTGTAATAGTTTTRTTGTCTCTAAGCAGAGAAATAAAGAAGACAAGACCAATATTGTCCCTGGAAAGAAGRCCATGTTATGGCATCAAASACTGGGGCATATTGGAGAAAAGGGCCTTCGAACACTACATAGTAATGGAATGATTGAAGGTATGTCTAATTTTACTCTGGATTTTGATTTMTGTGAACATTTCATATATGGTAAACACGAGTAAGATTCCCATCTGGTGCTACAAGAGCAAAGGGGATCTTAGAGTTGATACATAGTGATGTGTTTGGATATGTTCATGTTTCATCACTAGGTAAATCTTTGTATTATGTTTMATTCATAGATGATTTCTCAAGGAACACATGGATTTATTTTCTTAGAATGAAATYTGAGGTGTTTCATAAATTTAAAGATTTTAAGGCTCTGGTAGAAAATCAGACAGAGAAKAAAATAAAGGTATTGAGGACAGATAATGATGGAGAATTCTGCAGAAATGAATTCGAAGAATTATATAAGAAGTGTGATATAGCAAGGAATAAGAATAATCCATACACACCTCAAAAGAATGGAGTTKCATAAAGGATGAACATGACACTGATGGAGAAAGAAAKMAACATGCTTAGTGGTGTTGAGTTAGGATGAGAATTTTGGGCATATGTAGTGGGTACAACATGTTACCTAGTCAATCGATCACCCTCATCAGTGTTGGATGATAAACCTCCACATGAGGTATGGACTGGTAAGAAACCCTCCCTTGAGCATCTCAGAGTGTTTTGTTTTGATGCTTATGTACATGTTCCAAAGGAAAATAAGAGTAAGTTGGATAATAAAGATGAAAAGTGTATCTTTATGGGTTATAAAGATGGTGTGAAAGGTTATAAGATTTGGAACCCAGAAAATAAGAACATTATTTACAGTCGGGATGTTGTTTTTAGAGAGGTGAAATTTGTTCCCAAACAAGAATTCCTACCAAGGAAAGAAGAACCTGAGAAAAGAGTTTGTGTTGGATGATGCAAAATATGAATCAAATGAAGAAGATGAAGCAGAAGAAGAAAAAACTCATACCCCAGTATTGAGGAGATAATTGAGGGAAAGAAGGAAACCAGAAAGGGATAGTCCACCTAAATTTCATTCTAATTTTTCTTTATCTATTACTGATGATGTTCCCAAAACTGTCAAGGAAGCAATGAATTCAGAGGATAGTAAACTCTCAAAGAAGGCCATGGTTGAAGAAATGGATGCCTTGGACAAGAATGAGGCATGGGATCTAGTTGAGTTGCCAGCTAAAAGGAAATTTGTTGGTAGAAAATGGTTTTTTAAGAAGAAGTTTAATGCATAAAGAAAAGTGGAGAAATACAAAGCTCTGTTAGTAGAAAAAGGTTATTCCTAGGTAGAGGGAATTGAATTTCGTGAGATTGTTTCTCATGTTTCCAAGTTAACTTCTATTAGATTTATTTTATCTATTCCTATTTATTTTGATCTTGAAGTGGAACAGATGGATGTGAAGACATCATTCCTACATGGGGATCTGGAAGAAGAAATATACATGAAGAATCCAGAAGGATTTGTAGTGAAGGGAAAGAAAGAGTTTGTATGTAAGCTAAATAAGTCACTATATGGTCTGAAGCATTCACCTCGGATGTGGTACCAAAATTTTGACACATACATCCTTGGATTGGGATTTGTGAGAACCTGGGCTAATCACTATGTATATTCCAAGAAGGTTGGTAATCACTTCATTTATGTAGTGTTGTGTTTTGAAGACATGTTGCTGGTAGGAAATAACATGGATGTTATCAAGGAGGTGAAATCACATATATCCTCCAAATTTGACATGAAGGATCTCAGTGTTGCTAACTTCATTCTAGGAATGGAGATTAAAAGAGAATGTGCAAACAAGAAACTCTGGTTGAATCAGAGAAAATATGTTGAGATGATATTGCAAAGGTTTAATATCCATGGAAGTAAACTAGTCAAGGTTCCTGTTCCTATAGGTGTAAATTTATCTATGAACCAGTGTCCTACGACACAAGAAGAATAATAGGACATGTCCCATGTTCCCTATGCCAGTACAATTGGAATTTTGATGTATGCAATGGTCTATACTAGACCGGACATTGCACATGCAATGGGAGTTTTGAATAGGTATATGTCAAAACCAGGGAAGGAGCATTAGACAATAGTAAAGAGGGTCTTCAGGTATTTGCAGGGCACTACTAGTTATGGATTGTTCTACCAAGGAAGACTAGGATTGGACAGAGTGTTGGACATACATGGGTTTGTTGATGCAGACTGGGATGGAGATCTAGATCACAAAATATCTACAAGTGGGTATGTGTTTAACCTATTTGGAGGAGCAATCAGTTGGATGAGAAAAATACAGGCTATAGTGGCACTCTCAAATATAGAAGTTGAATACATGGAAACCACTCATGCAAGCAAGGAAGTAGTATTGTTACAAATATTATGTTCAGGTATTAGGTTGGTACAAAAAGCATTGAGATTAGATTGTGACAATCAGAGTGCAATCTTAATGGCAAAGAATCCTTCTTATCATTCGAAGAAAAATCATATTGATGTTTAGTATCACTTTGTAAGAGAGATGGTTGAAGAAAAGAAGGTGTTGTTGGAAAAGGTTTACACTTTGAATAATGTTACATATTCATTGACAAAGTTTGTGAGCACATAGAAGTTCTCCTAGTGTAGAGTAACAATGGGTATTGTTTCCCTGGATTGTTGAATATGTAATCATATGAACCTTGTATGCAAAGAAAACAACAAGTGGGATAATGTTGGGTATGTGTTATATTCTTTGCAAGTATGTGTGTGGGCGTGACAGATTCGACAATTGTATCTCACGATCCCAACTTCCTTCAGTCTTTGTTTCGTGTGCATCGGGCGCTTTCCTGAGGGTGTCTTAGGGGGGGAAAGATTCCCCCCTAGTTACACACAATTTTCTTCTCTAGGCAACATCCCATAGCCAACAGGGTTCAGGGAAGCGCCCCAAAAAAAACATTTGGGTGGTTTTTTCTATTTTATCGGATTTTTCTATTTTTAGTAGTTTTCTAAATTAATCTCTGATTAAGGGATATATTGTATGGTGAATGGTGAAATTAATACAATGAAGAGTTGAAAGGTGCGGCACCAAGGAAGGCTGGTTTTCTCCCAGTTAAGGGTTTCCATGGTAAATCTCTGTGTACTATCTTTATGAGCCATTAATTGATTTTTTTTTTCTTAGGAGAATATGTATGCATTTCTTTATTTCACAAGTTTAAAACTTACATATGTGCATGTGGGGGAATTGATTCCCAAGAGCGGCCAGTACAAGTTTTATATTTCTTTGGTCAGTAGGGAGGTATGTGATTTATTGGCTAGAAAGGACAATATTGTCCTCGATATTGTAGAGTACCCGTACACGAGGATGGATTGGAGAGGATGCCCAAACATCTAATTTACAACATTAGAGCCAACATATGAGAGAGGTACTATTATCATTTTGTTTTGATAAATCTAGTTGCATATTGTTATGTCTTATTTAATGCACATGTAATTTATTATAACATTTTGTTTTAATTATCTTATTATTATTATCTATTGTTTTGCAGATATCGACATATATGTTGGGGATGAGCCTCCCCAACATGAGGATGAGGTGATAGAGTAGGTAGAGGATGATCCTCCAGTACAAAGACCCCACATTCCATGCACATTGGATTGAAGAGTCCATTTAGAGGTGGTAGATATGTTATGTCATGTCATGAGTAATCATGGAGTGATACTTGCAACGGTTAGAGATATATTACGAATATAGGATCTCTCTATGATGTGGATGTTTTTTCCTGATGGCATGAATTTTTTAATGCGTCATATTATTGGTACCATTAACGTCATCAAATGTTGAGGGGTGTTGTTCATGATCCCACTACATATAGCTCGTCAGTATAGCCATCCACATCCTCTACTCCACCACATGATCCTCCTCCTCCTCTCGATTATCCTCCATAGGAGTCAATTTCACCATCTATCGATCCTCTTTCTTCCCCTCCACATGTTTCGGGATCTACATCCATGTTTGATCCTCCTCCTCCTCCTCCTTCTCCTCCTCCTCCTCTCTCTTCCCCTCCATGTATCTAAACCTACATCCATGTCTGATCCTCTTCCTCCTCCTCCTTCTTCTCCTACACATGCATCACTATATTCTACTGATCCTCCTCCTCCACCACCACTTCTGTCACCATCCATCGATCCCCCTCATCCTCTTCCTCCACATGTGTCACAAGATTTTAATGCTTTGGACACTATGTTCACATCGGATATGGTTGCACATCTTCATGATATTGATAGAGAGATATTTGATAGTGCACTTTTGTCGACATTTATTTCTAATACAATTGCTCTTGATACAGTCTCTACCTATGGTAGCAAAGACAATGATGCACCTAGCTCTGGTGGTGGACCTAGCTAGTAGTGGTACTGATTAACATGTATATTGATTGTTTTATATTTGACTTGAGATATATATGATATGTTTATTGCATATTTTGTTGATATGTATGTTCAACATGTATATCACTCATGTATATTATGTTTTTCATATAATGTTGTGGTTGTTGTTTTTGTTTGATTTATAAAATGTATTATGAGTATGCTAATGACCAACATTGTTAATGATTTTTCTATTTTTTAGTGAAATTTTATATGTATCACTCATTTAAATTTACAGTTTCCATATAATGTTTAACTTTACTTTTATGAAAGTGTTTAATTTCTATTGTGATTGCAAAAAATTATAATCATTAATGCCAGATAATGTTTAATTGTTCTTCAAGGTGAATTGTTTGTTGTCCAACAAGATACAATATGTTGACTAAACGTGTTTAGAAACAAAAATACTTAAATATGATCAGTGAAATGATTGTGATTTGAATATTTATGTTTTTTTCATATTTATAATAATAACATTATAACAAAATTATTCACTAATAATAATGATGATGATGTAATGATAATGTTTTTTTTATTTTTTATTTTTTAGTATTCAAAGATTACAAGACAAAGTTATAATATAATTGTTTACTAAAATCATAATTATTATTTTTTATTAATTTTTAAGTTTCCCAAATATTTTATTAATTTATGTTATCTAACTATTATAATATATGAAATTTATTCAATTAAATTTAAAATACTAAATATAGAGAATAATAATACATTTTGATCTATACACTTTGGATGAAAAGTTTCACAATTTTTTACTCTAATACAAACTTTATGAATCTTCTAATAAAAAACAATATCACCCAACATTTTATAATTAGTATTTTAAGAACCAACATACATCCATCTTAATCACAAGTCTATCAAGCATCAAGACGGATCTATGCTAATATGGATATTTGCTCAAGTTTTGCACTCTAAAAAAGGTTTGTTAAGATGGATCCATACTTGTTTAATACATTAATATTAAAGTATTATAAAATATTAATATTATAAAATATATTAAGATATTTTATAATATATTAATATTATAATATATATTAATATATAGTATAATTTTTCATATATATATATATATTATTTTAATGTGTTATGTTACATGAACATCTCCCCCATATTGGGTTGTAGAGCACCTCTTGGCACTATTAGTAAAATTGACAAAGGTTTCTATACTTTTAGATAAGTATGGATCATTAAAACGTTCTTTAATTCTGACTAGGCTCTAGAAAAAGACTCTTTTAAAATTTCCATGTCCTTCCTATATTGACACTTATTTCAAGGAGAATGTAAAAAAGTGAATAATATAAGTTTATATGATTATAAAACTAACGGATGGAGTGGAATAGATGAAGACCATGATAGCAACACTAGTGAAGGTGGGGAATACCATCAAAGTTGGTAATACCAACACCACAATTGTGATTCCAGAACTCATAGATATTGCACAAAGTTATTTTTTTGGAATTTTCCTAAGAAGTTCCATCGAGGCAAGTATATATTTATTTGAATTTTGATTTTTTCAAAAAATAAAAATTTTGAGGTTTGAATATTTTTTAATATCTTCATTTTTTGTTAAATAAAATATAATTTAAAATAAATCTCTACTATTGTACATCACCAACTTTGTGATATCTCAATTAATTCTTGGTAATTCAAACGTTAGCATAAATATATTTGAATACAATCCAACATAAATTTGATATAATAAACAATAAATATGACAATAAAAATATATCAAAACCAAATCTTATGCTTGTACTATTTAATAACGATGATGATGATGATGATTAACGTCGACTGAGACAGAATTGGTCTGTCGTACCTTAAGAGGGTAGGGGATTACTTGCAATTCTTTAGAATTTTGTATTTGTGCTCGAAAAGAATTAAGAGAAGGTTTCCAATATCACCATAGTTTTGTTGAGTTAAAAAGTTAGGGAGGTTGGTAGTGTGACAAATATTTTGAAATTGAGATCTAATATGGGTATAGGTTGGAAAATCTAATAGAAATTGTTTTTCATCTTCAACCTTCTTAGTGTCACAATGGTGGTTGTAAATGGTTGTTAAGTTTTCACATATTACATAATTATAAAATGAAGAAAAATAAACATAATTTTCCATTATAGATACCCATAATAAAATGACACATCCACATATAAATGTCCAAACAAATAATTTACAAATTATTCTTCATTTCCATCACCCTAATTATGTTCCTCACTTAGAATTGTAACATTGTTGTTCTCAAAAATATGTTTTGATCTCATATCATGTCTCAGTACGAACCACCAATCCCCATCCAACACATCTAGGTAAAAAAACACTTGGTTGCAATGTTCTGGGAAACATAAGGCTCCTTACTTTCAATCCGCATTTTTTACAGTTAATACATACTAGCCCACCATCATGATATTCCTTTACATTTCTTGAGTTGAAGGTATCCCACCACTTGCAACAAAAAATAACACATTGAAATGATGAGAAGTAAACTTCCCCTCTATTAGGTTTTGATTACAGTGTCTAGCACGATTAGATTAGTTTAACTCAATCTCCACTACATAATCTTGTGTGATGTATAAATAATCCACATACTCAGTGTGAAAAGTATGTCCATATGCCCACATATATGGGAACAAATGCACCTGTAAAATGTGAACAAAGGACGATGCCATATGTCTAATAATTGAAGCATTAATAAAAAAATAATACGTGTTAAAATTCAAATGTGTAATATTGTAAATAGAATGATGTACTCAAAGAGGTTATCATAGTTTTTTTGTACCCGATCCCTATGTTTAGTGCATCCATATCTTATCCATGTGGGTTACAACTAGACATTGCATATTTCTCTTGTATTTGTTCAGCCACCCAACTATTGACACATTTTTTCTCATATTTTATTTTAAATGATCAGGATAATGCTTGCTTATACCACTCAACCATATGAATTATTTCTTTTCACTATCCCATTTCCTTATTTCCTCTTCATACAAGTTGAGCCATGGTCTCATTCCCTTAGTGTTGTAAAGAACGAATTTATTGATGGCATCGAAATTCATTGATGAATACAAAAATTCAAAACAAATAGCATGAAATAAAATATATATTATCAACTTAGAACTAATTTATTGATGGTATCAATTTATAAATTCACTGATGTATACAAGAATTCAAAACAAATAACATGGTATGCAATATATATTATCAACTTCATTATAAACAATTTATTTGTACTAAATTGAGAAAATATAATTGACTTACTCTTTATCAAACATTTTTTTCTATTCGTTTGGAGTAGCTCCCCTTCCATTTTTTCCTCATCTTTATGGTCATCCCAAACAGGCCCCTGTTGTGTCGTCAATTTGCTTGATGTAATCACTAGCATAATAGAACAAATCATATACTATGTAACCCACTTCCATACAACCCTCTGGTTTTTCCCTTTGTCGAACAAACCACTTTATTTTTTTCATGTATCTCTATAAGAAGAAGATCCAATGACATGAGAGCACCCCAGCTAATTCAACATCATCAGGTAGGTGAATTAGAATATGGACTTACAAGTCCATAAAACATGTGGGTCGTTCCTTCTCAAACATACAAATAATACCAGTTATCTCTCGATGCCACCGTGTAATTCTAGCCATATTAATATCCCTTTATGTGATCCAACATAAAAATGCATATAATTTGTATATGGCACATCATAGGTCCAAGGGGAAGTCATGGTTCACACAAACACACATGATAAAAGGATAATGACACTACAAAATAGACCCACACATCATTAATTTCCATAACACTATGAGTGCATTGCATATTTTTATCGACGTTAGTATAGAAGAAGAATCATTTATTCAATGTATATACCCTTAGAAGGTTTAGATGGTCATGTGATTTCAACCACGATAAATTACCTTATATAGTGAAGCAACATCGTAGAGTCGACCCATATAAATAAGATACCTTCACACCCAATATAACATCATTTTCCATATGAATATCATCTTTCTTAAAAATCCATGGGACATCACCTTATTTAAAATACCAAGAGAGACCAACCTCTCCTCTAGTTTTGTTTCTTGGCCAATGTATCTTTTTAGTATTTGAATCAATAATATCTCTCCTAACTGCCAATGTGCCTCCATAAATAAGATGAAACATTTTTTAATATATGGATGGGATCTAGTATGTGGCCAATCTTAATATGCTCCCAAAATTGAAGCTCATAAAATACATATTTCCTTTTCATCCCAATGGGAATTTTCTCAAAATAGGTGTTTGTAAATTCAAGATTATCAAACATAGGTTCCCCATTTGAATCAAACAATTATGTCATTTCCCTCTCATTCTCTGTGTCATATCTCTTATTCAAATCTGTTGGTGTCATTATTTTAGGTCTTTGGGTTCTCTCTAGTTTACCATTGAAAGAATATGCAGGTCTTCCATAAGGGTGGTCTTTTGGGACAAATACCCTCGAAAACTCATATAACGGATTTCATAGGTGGTTGGACCAACTAGCCTTTATAGAAGGTCCACAACATTTACGTCCATTATACTCTTTTGTTACAAGACTTGTAATGTTATTGTATACATAGCATGTTAGTGTCAAAAATATAGTTGCACCAAATTAAGTATGACAAATAACATTACAAATATAAACAAATCAATGAAACATGCTTACCAAAGAAAAATCCTAGTCTTGGATAAACGTGCATTGTGTACACACATATTCCATATAACGTAAAAGAACTCTCCATTTGGATGGGAATTGATACATCATACACCTGTATCCCTTCTTATAATTGCTTAAATTCATCGACTAATGGTTGGAGTTAGATATCCATTCTCTTCACTTGTCTTTTATCTGGGATTATAAGAGCTAGCATAAGATGTTTATTCTTCATGGAAAACCATGGGGGGATATTGTTATTGATCACTACCACTATCCAAATATAATAGTTGGTGTTTTGTATCCTCTATATGCTTCATGGCTATTGTATCTGTTGGGATTCACATAACTCCTAGATCACTTCTATTTGAGGCATGCCACCCCTACAACATGGATAATTGTTTGCAATGAAAGAGCCTTTGAATCCTTGGAATTATAGGCATGTGCCTCGATATATTTTTATTTATGGTACCTATCATGCCCACATTTTGGACATATATCTTTCTCCACATATTCATTTATGTATAGAATAAAATCATTCAAACATGCATTGTATGTTATATACTCAACACTCAATATTTTGAGCATTTGCTTTTCCCCTGTCTAGCTATCGGGAAAGAGATTATTACTCGAAAGTACATTATATTTGAGTAACTTGAAATTAGTGAGAAATATAAATGTACACTATCATCAATATGAATAAAATCAACCCTTCTCTTCCTTAATTGTGTGACAATATTCCTTAAAATTTTAGGGGATTGTTGATCCTCAAATGTGTTAAGTCTTTCATAAACTTTCTCTTGTATATTCCTTTTCCATAATTATAAAATGTCTCACTTCGGGTCTAGGGAATTTGTCTGATTCACTTATCTATACCATGAACCCTCCATATGAATCATCCATTCTCTTTACTTAGCCTATTTTCGATATCCCCCTCCCCCTCTCTTCACTCCACTCCACCCCCTAAAATAGAATCTGATCCTCTCTCCTCACCTCATAACTCCCCCTCTCCCCCTCTCATCCTAATCTCCATACATAAAATATTTTTTGAAGTTTTCATACTCCACTTCACACAATAATCTACTCTCAAATCTGATCCTCTCCAAATATCTAAGACACTCCTTATCATTCCACATCCAATTCCCCTCACATCTGATCATCTCTCCTCCTGCCTCCCTTCTCCTCTTGTCCATATCCCATACTTAACATTTTTTCCCTAAGCTTAACTCCAAGAAATGTCGACCAATCACATTATAACATGTGGCAACCAATAACATCATGAAACGTGGAATCCTATCATACTATGACACATGGACTATGACTTAGCATTGAGTGGGAAACAAATGGATGATGTTGGCACAGGGGCAGACCCAAGGTTCAACACTACAACATAGCACCAAAAAAACCCTAACTATTGGACCTTTCGGCAACACCTGTGAAGCATATGAAGTCTCACCCGAGGTTGAGGCAGGGGTGGTTGCAGGACTCAGATGTCTGCAACCTTAGATGGACATAGATCTATGATTCTAACACTTGACAAAGAACTCATTAGTTAACATTCATCAATATCGAGTCTTAGTTAAACCCCTAATTAAAGAGTATCAAAGTATTTGTTTAGATATAAAGTATTTAAGCACTAAGCATATCCACATAGGTCAGATCCATACTATTAAGCACATAGCATCAACATATCTATCTACCATTCATCTATATCGAAGAAATAATAACATTAACATATAAACACATCAACACATCACACAAAGTAGAGTAAAACAACATGTGCGTGGTTCACCCCCAACCTAGGGCTATGTCCACCAACTCTTCTATTCTTTATTATATTCTTTCAATCCTCTTGCATGCACAGAGCCACAAGACCAACTCCGCATAGGACAAGAGATCTGTGTGCACCTTTCTAGATCCTCCTTTCCTGAGTTTGGCATAACATAGAGCCTTATTACAATCACTTGTACTTAGCTCTGCAAGTTCTCACCACACAGTATGTACAAAGCACTTACAACTCTTAATCACATAGATCCAATTCTAGCACTTAGCACAACTTTCAAATGCCTCTTCTTACATTTCCTAGCCTTCTATTTATACATTAAAAAATAGGCCTAAGCATGGGTAAACCCATGGACCGACATACCATACCCATTACATAATCCCAAATTCCAAAAAGGGCCCTAAAAGGGGTCGAGATCCCGCGATCTCCACTTCTTCTTGTACTCCGCATTCGAAAGCCTATAGAAATCCAAAAATTAGGTCAAACATGACCAAGACTCCTCAAAAATTGGTCAAGGGACAACATGCCCACAATACTCACTTGTGACTCATCTCGAGTCACTCTGATATGACTAGTTCTTCTTCAAAAGCCTCAATCTTGGCTCAAGCCACTTCGACTTGTTGTTGTGCCACAGCCTCATGTCCAGCGAACTCTTGTATGACTAATTCGTTGACAGGTCCCTCTAGAATTTGTTCAGTTGCAGTGACGACTTTCTCTAGTTCCACTCCTTGACCTTCGATCTCTGTGAACAGTTGGTAAGACTTATCCTGTACAGGTTGGAGCCGCTGAGTCACTTCCATGACTTTTCTCTGGATAGTGTGGACCTGTTGTTGGGAAGTGCATTGCTCCTGGGATCACTTCATTCTTTCCATAGCTGACAGGGGCTTCAAATGCACCTGTATCATTTCTTCTTGATACTTTTCCTCTTGGAGCTGCAACTCCAGTGCCTTCAGTTCTAGATTCTCAGTGAGTTGCTCATAGGTCTGGGCACTACGATCGGTGAGTTTCTTACATTCCATGGAAAGGGACTTTATTCTCTCAATTGTGCTTCAAGTAGTTACTTCTCTTTGGTCCCTCACATCCTATGAGGTGTTGAGCACTGTGCAGAGCTCTAAGTCTGTTATTCATTGTTGTAGCTGCTGGATAGCTTCTGCAAGCTTTTCTACTTGATGCGTGACTTGGTATTCTTCTTGTGGATCTAATCCTTTCACAAAGAGGAGTGCTCTATTGACTGCTTCTTTTACTTCGAGGTGCTTTACGAGAAACTGTTCTTTTTCTTGTTGCATATGTACTTTCTCTTCTTCAAATTGTTCCTAGAGGGAAACCTTCTTCTGTTTTGCAGCTCTGTGTTGTTCTACGATTACACCTTGCACTTTCTTCAAGGCTTGGGTGTCTTGTTTTTTTTCTTCTTATGTGCGATGAAGGCGAGATTTGATTGCATCAACTAGTCGATGGAGTTGGGCTGGCTCATCTCCCAACTTGGGTTCTTATGATGGAAGGGGCACAATGGACACTACACAGTTGGACTGAAGGGCCTGTTGTACCCCTCAGAGTTCGACCTCAATTCTATCTTACATTTCCTCCTTCTTATCTTCTTGCTTCTCCACAATTTCTAGCGAAGTGTCATTTAGAGATACAATGATGAAATCAAAATCATCGGTAGTAAGCAAAGTCTTCATCTTAGTCACGGTGGCTTTCGATTTCTTCTGGGAAGAAGGTTTTAAGGGAGAAACCTTCCTCTTCTTCAGGGGATCAACCTCGTCTCTGGGTGGTGTTACTTTGCCTGGATTCTTTTCAGCTCCTTTTCCATTTAGTTCTTCTACATTTTCATCACTCCCTTAGTCAAGTGATACTGAAGCAGTATTTCCTAAGGCACTTCTTAAATCTTGGACCTCTTTGGTCTTCTTCATTCTGTTGGGTCTAGGTGTATCCTGTTCTTTATGCATGGTCTTTGGGTTTTCATGGTCGGACATCTCTACAGGGTCTGTAGGAATGAGGAGGTATGTGTACCATTCCTTAGTGATCTCCTCCAGGTCTTCTTCCATGAATTTGTAGTATGAATGAATTTTCTCCTTATGTTCATCGGCTCACGCTGTTATGAGGGGTCGAAACCTCTGTAGGGTGTTCAGGGTCATGTGAGTTTCATCTTCGATGGATCTCTTCAGTTGAAGGTAATAGGTGTGAAAAAGAATTTCGACTGCTACTGTTTATTCATATCACTCGAGTGACAAAGGGTAGTGAACTTCGCAACAAGTGGCTCAAATAGTTCAATATATAGAAAGGTCACACCTTTCAGCATCTCCCAAGAAACAAAGGCTATGAGGATCAGGAGCCAGTTAAAGTGAAACTCGTAGCCCTGATCCTATGCTTTGCGGCAATCTAGCTCTAGCTGATTAACTAGGTACTTCGTCCAGTTCATCTGCAGTCCTTCCACACACTTGCCTGCAAGGTCAATGACAAAGCCTATGACCTGCATAGGTCTTTTATTCCTTACTAGATTTTTGGCTATGAGCTAGCAGGCTAGGCCCACTGTGCCATTATGGATGGATGTTACCTTGTAGCTTCATGCCCCCTTTTCAACATCGTCATATGTATCCTTGATCTTATGTGCTTGTGCATGATCTGTGGATTTTCCTGGATTGAACTCCTATGGGTTGAGTCCTTGCATACTTAATCCCGTGATCCTATGGATCAATGTTTGATCGACTGTAATATGTAAGTCTAGACATAAGTAATAGCCATGGTAACATAAAATCAATAGCTTGACACAGGCGTTGACTTCCTGGTGCCTTCCGAAGTGTGGGATCTTCATCATGTTTAACACGGTGGACTGTGCAAGGTTCATCATCCACGAATGGGGGATTATATTTGAGGTCATCCCCTTCATATTGGTCAGGTATTTATACGAGGCGAGCATGCTATAATTCTTGCGATCTCCAAGGTTGAAGTCACTGAACTTCAACGATGTGATCTTGTCCTGTTGTGCTCAAACTGTGTGTATCCCCTTTGGGAGGTATGTAGTAATCATGGAGTACTCAAAATCTCTTGGTAGAATATCTTGACTCACCACACTCGCCAGAGGTGGGATGTAATTGGGCAATATGGACGGGATCTGCTTCGCATTTTCTAAGTCATCTTTTTGTTTGGTTCTCTTTTTCGTTGATGGTTGGGATGATCCATATTTGCGGGTAGTCGACGGAGAGGCTTGCACTCCTCTCTTCGATGATGCTTGAATACTTGTAGACATTTCTCTTTAAGACATTACTCTTTCAGTCATTAGGTCAATGAGAACTTCTTCGACAATTTTATCTGCAGTGCTAAGCTCGTCCGACATGCATGCTCATGGTTGAATATCTCGGGTTCAAAGAGTAAATAGTCAATGCAACAGGATGAATGGTAATAGCGTGAAATCAACTAGTTTTCAAACTCATATTCATGGTTAGGAAAAGTGTTCTCGTTGTGTGGCACGACAGGATAAATAGATAACTTGGCAATAGATCTCTTGCAATGGGTGAGAAGCCTTCATTAACTCAGTTATGTCCGTTATAGCACTGTCCCAATGGTCTGGTGGTGAAATTTATGATCATAAATGACTTTCTACCCATTTGGGCGGTCGGTCTAATGGTTATACTATTGCTAACGGATATATTTCTTCACCATGGTGAAGTGTCAGGTGACGTAGTTCTGAAATCCCGACGAAGTTCCAATTTTGCAAATTTTCCTTCTGCGAAGTTCCCTCTAGAACCTTCTGTAGCTTTTCGATCTTAGCTCTCTTATTAATTAGTTTCCTATCCTTATTTTTGGTGAGTTTCATCTCAAGATTCCTTTTTCCATTCTGATTCTTATCCTCTTTTGGTAGAGTAGCTTCGCGTTGTTGAGATTCTTTCCTAGAAATCAGGGGTAATACTTCATCTGTATCTGGAATAGGTACTTCAGTCTTCTGCAAATATTCTAGCGTTCTTCCTACTTCGACATCCAAGTCTCTAGTATTAAATAGATTTTCTCGGTTCTCCTGTTCTTTAATCAAGTGTGTGATCCTCCTAGTCATGAAATATTTTAACTCATGCTTCTTCTACTCTAAGATTTCTTCTTCTTTCCTTCTGGCCTGATCTCCTTCAATCCAAGTTTTTCCTAGTAACATAGAAAAGGGAGTGTTGTTCTCAATAATTTTAACAACTTCAAATTCTTCCTCTGTCAAAGTTCCATGACCACTCATAGATATCTGGGTGAGATTTCCACATAGGTTTATCACCTTTCCCCTAAATAAACCTACTCCTCCCAATGAAGGAATCATAGCAGGCTTTCCTAGAATTTCTCAAGTTCTTTCTATCATAATACTTACCTATGTTTCCTCGTCCATAACACAGTCAATGTCGAAGTCTCCTATTCTTGCTTCAATGCATTATTTTTATTTGAAGATCTCTGGTAAGCTAATATTTCGGTGGTCATTCATGGTTTCTTTCATCTGTAGAAATATTGTCTATGATTCTTTCTGGGGTTCTACCATAATCTCAGTTTTTGGATCTTCCTTAGGGTTTTCTTGTCTCATATTCATTCTCTCAACCTTAGAAATCATTCTAAGGAAATACAAAAATTCATGGTCCATAGCTTTGCAACAGAGGAAACTAGGCTTTCTACTAAGGCATTCCTTAGCCAAATGTCCCATTTTTCTGCAACTATAACAAAGGGTTAATCCTCTCTTTCTCTTAGATGATCCCCAAACTTTCCTATACTGTGCACTAGGATCATGGTATCTAACCTACTAGGATCCTACATCCATTTTTTAGTCCAAACATTCTCTCTATGCATAGGTATAACATATCTTTCACTATTCTTATCAGATCTACGCATATCAAATCTTATTTCTTCTATCAGTGCCATAGTTTTCAAGCTAGGACAAATCTTATCAAACATACCTAGATCCATACTTTAGAAAAAAAAAAATTCACTAATCTTATCTTCAACAAAGCACAAAGATTCCAGATATAAAAATTTCCACTTTTATTACCTCTATCAGAGAAAAACGCGTTCAGATCTTACCTCTTTTCTTCAGATCAGGCTTCTTTTCTTAGCACAGAGCTTCATAGATCGAGTAGAATATTGCGCACTAGAGCGATAGATATACACACTCATAATTTCAGGTCAGATCTTCGCACAAAGCTTCTTTTTCCTCTGTTCCTAGCAATCACAGTTTCAGGTCAGATATTTACACAAAGCTTTTTTTTCCTCTATTCCCAGCAATCACAGTTTCAGGCGAGATCTTTGCACAAAGATTATTTTTCCTCAGTTCCCAGCAATCACAGTTTCGGGTCCCGGAAATGAAACCATTTGTTGTCACAGGGGAATACCCAGGGTTCAACGCTACAACAACGCACCAACAAAACCCTAACTATCGACCCTCTCAGAAACACCTACGAAGAAGATGAAGTCTCACCCAAGGTGGAGGCAGGGGTGGTTGTAGGACTCATATTTCTACAACCTTAGCTGGGACACAGATATATGATTCTAACACTTGACAGAGCACTCAACAATTAACATTCATCAATATCTAGTCTTAGTTAAAACCCTAATTACCGATTATCACATTATTCATTCAGATCTAAAGTATTTAAGCACTAAGCATATCCACATAGGTCAAATCCAAACTATTGAGAACATAGCATCAACATATCTATCTACCATTCATCTATATCGAAGCACTAAGCACATTAACATATAAACTCATTAACACATCACACAAAGCAGAGTAACACAACATGTACATGGTTCACTCCCACCCTGGGGCTATGTCCACCAACTCTTGTCTTCTTTATTATATTCTTTCAATCCTCTTACATGCACAGATCCATAACACCAACTCCACATAGGATAGGAGATCTGCATGCACCTCTCCATATCCTCCATCCCCAATTTTGGCACAACACAGAGACTTCTTACAATCACTTGCACTTAGCTCTGCAATTTCTCACCACACAGTATGCACAAAACACTTACAACTCTTGATCACATAGATCCAATTCTGGCACTTAGCATAATTTACAGCTGTCTCTTCTTACATTGCCTATCCTTCTATTTATACATTCAAAATAGGCCTAAGCATGGGTAAACCCATGAGCCGACATCCCATACCCATTACATAATCCCAAATCCCAAAAAGGGCCCTAAAAGGGGTCGAGATTCCGCGATCTCTGCTTCGTCTTGCACTCCACCTTCGATAGCTTGTTGAAGTCCCAAAATTAGGTCAAATGTGACCAAGACTCTTCAAAACTTGGTCAAGGGCCAACAGATGATGAATTGGCAGTGACCGGGCAACCAAAATTTTGTCAATTCATGAAATTTCCTAAGGCACAGGAGCTAAACCAAGTTCTCCAAAATATTTTTTGTTCCACATGAAATTATGGAATATGTTTTCATTATAAACACCAACATTTCACTCACCACAATTCATGTGGGATTAAAAGAGGGTGAATTTTAATCAAGGGCCAAAATGAGCCATGAATTAAATGGACGGCTATTGAACAACAACCTTTAGAAGTTCATAACTCAAGATCTGGGTGTCTGTTTTGGACAAACTATACCTTCATGGAAAGGTAATTTGATGAAGAAGACAAACAAAATTAGGTTTTAAGGGCTGAATTTGGCCATAATTCTCCCAGAAATTAAAAGAACAATCAAATTTGTTTCTATGGTTTGCTGGTAAATTTGTTTGGAACCTCGACTTCCCAAGGCTATAACTTGAGATACAAAACTCCAAATTTTACTCAGAATGACACATTGGAAATATGGGATGATGAAGATAAATTATAGAATTTTTTTCATGTCTGAGAGGTCAAATATAATTATCATAAATTTAAAACACAATTCCCTTTTTAAAAATACGGTCAACTTGAAAATTTGGAAACAAAAGTTCATTAAATAACTTTTATTAAAGACGAAATGGATCCCACTTGGAGGCACAAATTTAAATGAAACAAATTTATTAATGATAATTCAATGAATCATTAACTAAATTTATTTAATCTAAAAAGGAAGCATGTAGAAAATTTAGAAGGAAAAAACCATAACTACTTCAAGAAGCATTGGGAGCATATTTTAAAAGAGAGAGAGAACCATCGAAATGGTTAGAAGGTTGGATTATCAAGGGTTCATATCATCAATATTTCATTTTTCATCCATTAGTATGCAGCCAAATCTTTGATAAAAAACAAATATATTCATTTATCTTATTCTTCTCCTTCTACACTATTTTTCTCAAGGCTTTATGCTTGTATTTTTTAACCGAGAACAAGGTTGATATTTCTGAGTGTCTTTATTTTATTCCTCCAAGAATATTTCTCTAAGAATATCATGGAGTATTTTACAGCCACATATGTGACTGATAAATATAAGTCAATATTGTCTAAATGATTCATGGAGGTTTAGTCCTTGCATTTCTTCAATATAATCATGATGAAATTGTTGTAGCAGATTCTCAAATGACATAGTTAGTTTGTACAAATTCATAAGAGGAATGTCTACATTGGATAAAAAAAAAATTAACGACGAAATTTATCACTTTACATCAAACTTTTATGATATGTATTCCTCATCAGGAGTAGAGTTTAATGAAAAAGATATCTTCCAAGCATCAAAAGAATGGAATTTGCAACAAGAGGATCCATGGGTGATATGTTTAATTTGTAAAGATCATGAATGTCAAGAAATTTAATTTCTTAAATTGATGATCATTAAATTATCGATCGAGATCTCGTAAGTTGAAGAGGTGTCAGAAAAATATATGCAGAGCTAATTTTTACTGGTTTCTATTCTAAACTAAGCACACAAACAATTTTCTTAATGAACACTTCCAAGGATCAAGTTAAGCATGAACTTATCTTTTGCATGATAAACAATCATATATACTTTCATCATAGCATATTTGGCATAGTCATTTTCAACATCATAAATATATTTAGACGACCCAACTACCTCTTATAGTTTGATTAAGAAGGAAAATAAAACACACAGTGTAGAGATAAAACACACAGGTGTCATAGGTTTGAGTCATGTAGCTTTTAAGCTACTTGTTGGATTCCTTGGGTGAACAACTCCTCACACCAAAGGGCCCCGAAATCCACTCAATACATGGCATACAAATAACTGGAAATGATAGCAAGATAAATAGCCAACATGAAAGAAATGAAAGTAACTAAGTCTGATCTAAAGAATAAATGAATTTGTTGGAATTAACTCTGTTGAAAATAAACCTACTTACTAGCTCTGCAAGTGCATCCTAGGACAGGGGGGCCTCTTGGATGGGAGCATTGTAGGAAGATGAAGACTTAAAAAAAATCAACAATTGAGTATTTTCATTAATAAATCCAAAGTTACATAGTACAAGTACATGAGGGGCAAGCATTTGATCTTATCTTTACAATATCACTACTATATGGCCTATTGCTTAACGCTTACGATTAATCTCCTATGAAAAAGATTCCTTATTATATAGGAGGTTTCATACATTACAATTTATACCATTGATCCTAAATTTGTGGATCTCTGGCCACTACAATTATAAACATGGACACATCATTACAAAAAAGACAATTGATACACAAAACAGGAGATTCAAATCATAACCATTAGATATCATTGAGTCATCATGATTTCATGAATGAAATCATGAAATCATGACTAATAATTTGATCTCCATATGCAATGTAGAATAGGATGATGTAATAAATTTTTGTCTTGAGAGATTTGCGGTCATAATGAAGCCTATATATAACTATTCTGCAACAAAACTCTCATCCCTATATGTGCTAATTTAGTCAAAAATGTCTTAACAAAAAATCGTGTTATTGGTGGTCATCTACAAGAAATATGGTAACTAAAATTGTATACAGGAAAATTGTGTAACTATTGGATAACCTATAGTGGCTTCCAGTAACTCGACCATTCTATACTTTCAATAGCTCATTACTCTATGTTTTTGGTAGTTAGACTGTTTTTTTCTTCTAATCGTTAGAGTGATACATGATGATCATGTAGAAGGAAAAAGGACTACAAAACCCAGAGATGGTTACATAAGACAAATAACATCCAAATTATACGCTAAATCATGAGGAAACATGCTTAAACATGAATAATTACCTTGTTTGACTTAATAACACTTAGAACATAAAATGACAGGTATAACATAAAAGGTAAGGAAAGTGATGGAGAAAATGGGGTATGATGGAAAAAATGTGATTATATGATATGTACAAAATGGGTCAAAACAAATACTCAACATCTCCCCCACACCCATGCGTTTGCATGTTCTCATGTATTGTACATTCTGGAGCCTCAACCAATATATTGTGTCTTGTTGGTTATTATTTTTTTCCCTTTTATTTTGGTGGAATATTTTTAGCTTCAATCTTCTATAATGATTTTATAATCGTCCCAATTTTATGTACCACTACTTACCCCTCATAGTCAAATATTTGTTCCTAACCACTACCCGGTCCCTACATTTCCTCAGTTAGGCATTCATCTCTTTGAGGACTTGATTTTCTTGCTTTATGTAATTTTCTAGTACCTCACATGTTTTAATCTATCGCTTCAACTTCTTTATTCTTTCTTTCCTCTTTTTCTTCCATTGTGAGGCCTCAGGAAAGTCAATCAATTCTATTTCCTTACTCTTTTCAGGTTCCTCTAGCTAGTCCTCATCAGTGTCTGAGTAGGGAATGTTAAAGGACATTTTCTATTACCTCCTCATGGGCCTTTACCTCTGTCTCTTCTACTAGAAAATATATAAACATTTCTAGTGTAATTTATTCTTCACGGAAAGAGGCAAGCACCTATGAATCTATTTGTTCCCTAAGGACATAGTTCTTCTTGGAAAAGGACCATATCCAAGGCCTTCTAGATATGCTCTTGATAATAACCACCTTGTCATTATCCTCTACTTCCTACTTAGGTTGATTAAATATTTTTCTTTGTCCTTTGTGAGTATCCATGGTAATAATTGCTTCTGATACCTCTACATTAGATGTCATATGGTCTCCCTTTTTACCTTCTAAATCATTTTTCATTGTAGCCTTCCTTTTATGGCTGGGGTTGAATTCCCTTCCTATGGAATACTTTTTCCTAGTATGGATAGTCTTTTCCTGAATAGGGGTGTCCCTAATTTACACAAAGGGTTTATTCTTCTTCATCACAACAAGGGTTTCTCTAGCCTCTGTGGAGAGTTTCTCCTGTTGAAACACACACTGAAACTAAGGGGGGTGGTGAATCAACGTCTGTAACTTTTGACTATTTTTCACACTTTAATAGATTAACTAAATTAATTGAATAATATATATGCATCTCAATCAATTATTCATAAACATGTATAACATAAATTGTATGAAGTATATAAAATATATTTCTTTTATGAAGTATGAAGGAATCCTTTAATATCCTCAACTTCAGCTAAATATGAGAGATCCAACTCTTTGATACAAGACCCAACTTGTAGTTCTCAAATCCAACTGATAAATGAGGAATAGAACCCTCATAACAAGACCCAACTTGTTGATCTCAGATCCAACTGAGATGTGAGGAATCCAACCCTCATAACAAGACTCGGCTTGTAAACAAGCACCGACTTGATAGAGTGAACTTTCATTCAATCCATTATATATATATCCACAAAGCCACTTTTTTTTCACCACAATTTTCTATTTATATAATATTCCAACATGTATATATTGAATCCATGTGTCTTTTCATTATAAAACAATGCACCTCTTCGTTTAATTAATTCTAGGTATTTTGCCATTAAGTCTTTTATTTGTTTTAACTAAAAATACTTCAAATCCTTTGTAGTCTTAATTTGCAATTATTCTTTTTGTTTAGTTTCCTGTTATAGATTTATTGATTTCTTCAAATAGGCACTTCCTTCAAACCATTTATGTCCAAATGATCGTGGTCTTAAGACCATGATTTTATTAACCTTAGCACCTCTTCTCTTTCCTTATTCTTTTACACTAAAACTCTACCTTATCATATGAATGGTGGTACGTCAATACCATCTGTGGTATGAATGCTATCGAGAAGTGGTTTTACTCCTAGTTTCTTATTATGTGATTTAACTTTAGTAACTTCCACGTGTTCCTTGGTGGGGTTCAACAATACCACCACATGCATAATTCATTTTGTACTAATCCCTACACTACTTCTAATGCACTATCAGTCTCCTCTATTGATCTATCTTCTTGATGCATGGATAGATCTTCACATCCTCGCAAATCTGTTGATTCTTGATTTCCTTCAGGTTGTGGTTATCGACAATATTGAATTAATAATTGGTTGAAATGAATGGTTCTAATTGACTATGAGACTTCATCTATTCATGAATCGAGGACTCCAGGTTACTAGAATGTTGAAGTAGTTCAATTCCTTTGGAGGTTTACCTACCAAATAAGTCATAGAATGATGGTGACCATGTGATATCACTTAACACCTCATTATTACTCTATTCTTCCACTATGCATGATCAACGATCGAGAATGCTCCCAAAGGAGATCAACGGTTAGCATTACTTAGTGATTCATGCTTACCCTATCCTTCCACTACACTTGATCAATGGTCGAGAATGCTCCCGAGGTAGATCAACGGTTAGAGTTACTTCATGATTCACAATTACTATATCCTTCCATTATGCTTAATCAATGGTAAAGAATGATCCTGAAGTATATCAACAATTATCATTACTTCATGATTCTGGCCTTCGACGATTAGCTGATTAAAGAATCTTGGATATCATTGAAGTCAATAATCCTATAGTGACATGGAATGTTGACGTCACCAATGATGATGTGGACCCATAGCATGTGTGCCATGTGTCACCTTGATTTGTGAATTTCACAAATCTTATGTTCCATATGGATTTTTACACTTGTCACCATCTAATTTGGCCATGTATCCTTGCTGACGTGGTCCTGTTTCAATGTGTCACTCGGTTGTCTTACTGCATGTCTCGTCCTAGCTCAAAAGGGATATTCTTTGGTTCTTTGTCTTTGGAGGGATGCCACTTCCACATTCTTCATATCTTCAAATAGATGGTATATAATGGAATATTCTTTTTTTATACTCTAATTTCAAAGTGTTATTACAAATGTTCTCCACTAGACTCTGAATTCCTTCTTCCCAACACCAATTAATAGTTTCCACGTGTTTTCCTTTCTGTACATCGAGTAAAGGGTATTGAAGAGGAATATTCTATTTCGATACTCTGATTTCAGAGTGTTAAAACAACTCTTCTCCATTGGACTCTAAATACCTTCCTCCAAACACCAATCAATAGTCACCACGTGTTACTTTTCTTAACATCAAATAAAGGGTATTGAAGAGGAATATTATGTTTCAATACTCCGATTTCAGAGTGTTAAAACAACTCTTCTCCACTGGACTCTGAATACCTTCCTCAGAACACCAATCAACACTCACCACGTGTTACCTCCATATTCATCAATCAGGATCATCCTAAGTTAATCTCCATCGTTTGTCTAGTCCTCCTTTGTGCCCACTTTTCCTTTATATGGTGCACTCCTTCTCGACCCAAAATAATCCAGAAACCATTGATTTACCTTGTTATTGAATGGTTGAGATTTAATCTTGTTTCGACCAGTGATCAGATGAATATAAATTTTCCCGAACTTCATTCATATCCATAATCAACAGTAACGATCACTTGATTTTTTTTGTACATGATTTCTCTACCTGGAGAACTCTGTTTCGTCTTCACTTGAATGTGATAACTCCTCCTGAACTTTGTATCGGTGCGCTCCTTTATGCACTGTCTATACACAATCAAAATACTATATTTATCCTAATATTTCTCCTCAACCTTTCCAAAGGTATTAACTCTCTGTGTTTTGATTATGTGTGTGGATCTTCTATGTGTTAACTAATGTGTTTCCCTCCTGAGATTTAGGAACATAGGATCATTGTTGATCCTATCGTGATAAAAAATGATCATGAATTTCTTCTGCCCCAAGGTGATTTTCCTTTTTCTCTGATTGTTGTACATGGTTGACTCATATTTCCATCAATGACAACACACAATCAATAATGCCAACAATCTCCCCCTTTGGAATTGAGGGAAACATATATGTAAAACACATAATTTTCTCCCCCTATCACTGATCTCATTTTCAAATTGGAGTATTAAACTTTTACCTATACCAAATACTGATACCAAATTTGTTTTACTATTTTCTCCCCCTTTGACATCAATGACAAAGAGTTAAAATTTTACGCCTTTTATCCCCATGTGAATGTGTCAGCTGTTATCTCAATATCTTGGGATTTTGTGTTCAAATAGGTAGTCTTATAGTTGTAGTGATGAAGTATTTTAAGCCTAATCTATTGACTTCATCATTTGATGAACAAATTAAATTCCCCCCTTGAGTTTTTACTGTTTCATAGGGTTTTACTATTTTCTCCTTTGTCATAAAGAACAAGGGTGTGAATCTTACTGACCTTCTTGATCTATTTCTTGTTCTTCTTGATATTTTGATTTTTTTTTTATGCAAGAGTATCGATTGACACCAATTGATACCAATTGATCATATAAAGTGATACCAAATGAACATTAGCAATTGATCATTTTCCATTTATAATCAATTGTTAAATTATATTATCAGTTTTAGTTCTTTTATTCCAATAGATCTTTACTATTCTTTGATACCATTAATAACTTTGCTTTGTTCATACTATGTATTTATATATTTTGAACTCCTTTGTTTTGTTCTTCTTTAGATATTATTTGTTTTTATTCATCTCACAATTCTACAAACTAATTTTATTTTGAGAGTTCATCATCATCACCATTGTTTTGTGCACCAAAAGTTTCTTCAACTTATTCTTTTTTCATTTTTCTTTCATTGTCTAATGGACTATTGATCTACATGATATCATCAGGATATGCTATTGTGTCATATTCTTCTTTAAGAACTCTCCTTTCTTGTGATTGATCCATTTTATATTCAAATCTATGGATTTCACATTCCTTGTTAGGAACTTCACCCGTCATTTTCTTGTTATCAATTTCTTCATTTTTAGGTGCCAGATCATCTTTCTTTCTTTCTATTTCATATTTTCTTCTCCATATTTTACTGAGGGTCCTTACCCTTAACGATTCAAGTACCTTCTTCTTCTTCTAACAAGCATCCTATTTATAAGTTACCAACACGCCATTATGCAATCTCGGATCTATCTATGTCAATTCGAAATGTAGGAAATGGAGGCGAATCATGGCCTTATGCAATGCCCTCCATTATGTATGAGGTTGTCCGACCCGACCTCTGTTTCATGAGATATTTTGTTTGTTGGATCTTTCTTTTATAAATTTGTCCTTTGAGATTTTTCATCTCTTATTTTCTTCCAACCTTCATTAGATGTTCTTCCTCACTTGTATGAATTATTTCTCATGGATTGAGTTCTTTATTTTCTACAATTTTTCATTTTGTGGACAAATCTATCACAATTGTAGCATCTTATGGCATGAAAAAACTTTGTTGTGTGCCCAACATAATTGCATCTCCAAAATCTCATCAAGTTATTGGACCTTCCTGAATTTTTCTTTTCAAGACTCTTGCACTCCAATTCTTTCTAACCAAAGTTATGACAAGAAAAACAATAACCATTGAAGGTGTTTCCATACTTGAGTATGCTGTGACATGAGAAGACTGTCTTTTCATATGTTTCTTGGTTTTTACCTTTATAGATTCTTTGACAAATTTCATGTTTTTTTTTTGGTTTGTGGTTGTACCTTTTTCTTTTCAGGAGTATGATCCTTTATCATGTTTTTGAATGGTGCTCCATTTTCCACCTTCTTCTTTCTTATTGTATCCAAGACTAGTTTTTTCATCAGTTGGTCTTTGATTGTTTTAGAGCCTATCTTAAGATAGCAGAGTTGTTATGGAATTTGACAATTGTTTTTATCTTTTCATTCTTCTTTTTGAGGTTGATAACTTCCAATTCCAACATGTGACATGTTTCTTCCTTTTTAGTCAACTGGATCTTCAAGGATTCTTCTATTTCCTTAGCTTCTTCAAGTTGAGTCTTTAGATTGATGACCATTTCTTCTGTATCATCCAAGACTTTTGTGTTGTTATTTATTTTTTCATATGTATTCAACTCTTCTATTCTGTTTGTTAGATCAACAACTTCATTCTTAAATCTTTTGATTTCTTCCTTGTTTTCTAGTTGAATCATTTTAAGGTTGATGACTTCCAATTCCAACATGTGGCATGATTCTTCCTTTTTAGTCAAATGGCTCTTTAGGGTTTCTTCACTTCCCTTAGCTTCTTCAAGTTGAGTCTTTAGACTTTTGACCATTTCTTTTGTTTCTTCTAATTCTTATGTGCATTTATTGAGTTTGTCATATGCCTTCAACTCATTCATTTCTTTTGTTAGATCAACAACTTTAGTCTTTAATCTATTGATATATTCTTCTTTGTCTTCTAGATGAATCTTTTGTTCATTCTCTTCAAGGTTAGATTGATCTAATTGTTGTAGTAATAACATATCTTTCTTTTGAAGCTTTTCCAATGCTTCAAAAGTGCACATAACTGTGTATTGTTGGTTGTGGAGCTTGATTATCTTCCTGATTCAAAGGTCTTTGTTTTTAGTCGTGTTTATTGTAATGCACCCACTATCATAATCAAATCTTTCATTGCTTTCTGCAGAATCAAAGCCCCCGAAATATCTACAGAGGCCTAACGTAGGCTAGCTCTTTCTCTGTCTACTCCCATGTGATCATGGGTCATGATCACAGGTCAAATAACCATGGATCCTCTCAGTAATTCGCGACTCGGCGCTACAGAAATGTCGAATTGTTCAGCTCTGCAATCGCCGAACCTCGACAGGGCTAGCGGCTGGCCAATAGGGACGAATCCCAACAGGGTTAGCGAATGGCCAATAGGAACAGGCCCTATCACGTAGTTGAGTGGAGTATAGGTGGCAAGAGGGAAACACGACACTGTGGATGATGTGATAGGAGATAGGTCCCACTTCACACGCCACACCATTCCGAACCCCCCCCCCATTAAAGGCAGAATGGCAAGGGGGTTTTGGAATTCGCCTGAATGTCGTTGATTAAGGCGAATAAATCCTGACTCTTCAAGAGTTGCGTGTTCGATTCTGGACCCCCCCCTCACCGCTAAAGGAAGAAAAACAAGGGGGCTCCGGAATGAAGCCTCAGCCGTAGATCTGGGCGGGTGGACTCTGTCCATCCAGATCTGCTCGCCACTTACCCTAAGGTGCATTCGCGCCCCAACTTAAAGTTGAGATCTCTTCCTCACATATGATGGTTGTTATAGACCCTGAGATCCTTCGAAAGAATCTCATTCGTTCATCAGGACTTATCATCACGAGAGTCCGAACTCTCGACCACGGGACTCCCGAATCCTTGATCCTCGGTTTCCCGATGTGGTTAATCTCTCGACACATAGCCTCCTTAAATTGGACGGTCCAAATCTATCTCGGGGTTTCCACCATGGAAAGTCCCGATCTCTCATCACCAGAACTCCCGAGTTCACGATTCCCGATTTCCCGAAATGGGAAATCTCACGACATGTGGCCTCCTTAAATCAGACGGTCTAGATTTGTCTCGGGGTTTCCACCATGGAAAGTCCCAATCTATCATCACCAGAACTTCCGAGTTCGCGATTCTCGATTTCCTGAAATGGGAAATCTCACGACACGTGGCCTCCTTAAATTAGATGGTCCAGATCTATCTCAGGGTTTCCACCATGGAAAGTCCTTATCTCTCATCAGTAGAACTCCCGATTTCTCGAAGTGGAAAATCTCTTGACACGTGGCCTCCGTTACTCAGACGGTCCAGATCTATTTCAGGGCTTTCTCCCCTATTCACTAGGGGTTTAACCCTCGGGTATATCCTGACAGATCCAACGACTATAGGGTTTTCCAGCCGAGATCTGACGGCTCAGACAGGTTCCTAACTTTTGTGCTCTCCCACGACTCCCTGGACGTGGAAAGATCAACGGTTTGGATGCTCTCATGGACCTTGGGGATCTACGGTCCCAACCTCTTCGCTACCCATGAAGACATAGAAAGTCATAGGGGTAAGGCACTTAACATCCTACTTTCTCCTACCAAATATTAATGGTCATGAATGACCACAGATTTCCCGATGGAATCTCGTCTGTCGATCACCACCTATAAAGGTTAAGGAACTTAACTTTCTAGCTTCTTCCTCTTATCTGACGGTCGCGAGTGACCATATATCTCTCGATGGGATCTCATCCGTCGATTCGATGCTTATCAGGGATTTCTTAAGGCCTTGCGCCTTCACGTCCTCCTTCCAGGCTCTTGATGGGCTTTTCAAGAAGGGTATCTCTATGGGGAGGTTTACCCAGGGTACTATCTGAGGCAAATAAGGGTATTGCTCTCCCAAGAACCAGACGTGAAGTCTGAATTATATCATTACGCACATAAATAATGATTTATGAGAACATAAGCCATACATAGTCTTTCCATATAAACATACAACTACCAGTACTAATCAAGACACCATACAGACATTCTTATAATGAAATCATTCACAATTTCACATATTATGATCATAAATGTCAGCATACATATATTTCAATATGCCAAATCCAAAACAATTATCAGAAGGTAACACTAGGGGTTATGCAACTACTGAGAGGGGTGCTCATTTCCACCCAACTGTAGGCTCAGGGACTCCCAGGGGATTTACCACTAGCCACCCCCGAGCTAAGACCACGATGCTATGAGATTGCGTCTCTATTTTCCAGTGACCAGGAGCGAAGGTTACTCTCCTTACTCTCTGCTATCACTCACTCTGCATATCGCCAGAGTTCTCTTTCTCCCCTCGCGTCTCCCCCACGCCTTATCCTCATGCGAGGTTGCGTGTGGCACAATTTCCCTTGCGTTGGTCAGGCCTGACGGCTCTACAGATGGGCGGTTCACCTCCCCATCCCTCATTAATTCCTGAGGATCCATCTACCTACTAGCCTGCGAGACATTTAATTCAGGGCCAACGAGCCGCTTTTGGTTCTTCGGGCCAGTGAAGTCCAAAAACGGTATTGTTTTTTGGTGGAAGTTAACGCCAACTTTCTAGGTGCCTTCCACAACCTTTCTGTAGCCATCGTGGTCTCTTTTTCAGCATATCCCCTCTCAGTAGTCCTGCAATATAAATTCATAATATTATTCACATTCATCAACCTTTTCCACAAGGTCCATTCACATCACATATTCACATTTATGAGTTTGCCACAGTTCTTGGCCAGTCCAGTTATTTTTACAAACTAGGGAAAACGAGGTGTTACAATTCCCTCCCCCTTAAAGGAACATCATCCTCGATGTTCTATCTATCAACATGTCATGCATGTTCAGATGCAAACAAAATTGGATATGCTTGTTTCATGGCATCCTCCATTTCCCATGTAGCCTCATCTGGGCCAAAATGTTTTCACTACACCTTGACCTGTGCAATGGTTCGGTTCCAGAGTGGGGTTTCCTTTCTGTCCAATATGCATTGGGGTTCTGTTAGAAATTCTCCCTCCGGTTCCACCTGGATCACAGACCAATCAATTATATGATTAGCATCATGTACATATTTCTTTAGTAATGAAACATGGAAAACATTATGTGCTTTTACTATGGGAGGAAGTGCTAGCCGGTAGGCTACAGGTCCCACTCTATCTAGAACCTCAAAGGGTCCACAATACTGGGGTGCCAACTTGGCACAAGCTCCCATTTTCAGGGAACTCCTTCTGGGCTTAATTCTAAGATATACATGATCTCCCATTTTGAACTCTCTTGGAGTTCTCTTTTGATCAGCATAATTTTTCTGTCGGTTCTGAGCGACCTTCAGATTTTGTTTTATCTGAGTCACTTGCTATTCCATTTCTTTCAACATATCGGTTCCAAAATAAATCCTGTTTACAGGGTTACTCCATCTGACTGGAGTATTACACGGCCTACCATAGAGGACCTCAAAGGGACTCATCTTTAAAGATGCTTGGTAGCCGTTGTTGTAGGCGAATTCTACCAATGTAAGGTAGTCTTCACATTTCCTGGGTTGATGCATTACATGCATCCTTAACATATCCTCTAATATTTGATTCACTCTTTCTGTTTGTCCATCGATTTGAGGGTGATAGGCGGTGCTAAACAACAATCTGGTTTCTAAACCAGCCATCAATGATTTCCAAAAATTGGAAGTAAATTTTGTGTCTCTGTCAGACATTATCTCTTTCGGCATACCGTGCAGTCTGAATACCTCTTTCATGAAAACCTAGGCAATATCTATCGCCTTGCAGGTTGATTTGATGGGGATGAAATGAGCATACTTTCTCAGTTTATCCACCACTACCATAATGGCATCATTTTGTTTGGTTGAAGTTGTCCATCCAGTGATAAAATCCATGGAGATGGTTTCCCATTTCCATTATGGGATGGGTAAAAGTTGCAATAGTCCTTTTGGGTGTCGATGTTCTGCTTTAACCTATTGGCACTCTATGCATCGGGCCAAATATTTGGTTGTCTTTCTTCAATCCAGGCCAATAAAATGGTTTCTGGGTGGCAGTGATCATTTTCTGGTATCCTGGGTGACCAGTATATGGTCTTTTATGGAGTTCATCCATAATGAACCTCTTCAAGTCATCACAATTTGGAATGTACAGTCTATCTCTGTAAGTGAGTAGACCTCCTTCGGTCATCTAGTAGCCTTCACATTTTACTCCAGCGGGTTCTTGCTATAGGTACAGGGTCATGGTATGAACGAAGTGATCTATGTCTTGTGCATTTCTAACTCTGTTCTTGACATCTGTCTCGTAGGTACTCACCACTGCCAGGTGAATTGTTTTCATGCTTATGCTAAGGGCATCGGCCACCCTATTTTCTTTCTCTTTAATGTGTTTGATTTCAAAATCAAATTCGCTAAGGAGGGCCATCCATCTAGCTTGTCTGGCATTGAGCTTTGGTTGGTCAAACAAATATCACAATCCACAGTGATCTGTCATAAGTACAAATTTTCGTCCCAAGAGGTAATGCCTCCACATTTTCAAGGCATGCACTATGGCAGCCAGTTCTAGATCATGATTCACATAGTTGACTTCATGTTCGTTCAATTTTCGGGACTCATAGCAGATCACACTTCCTTTCTACATAAGGACTCCTCCGAGCCCTTCCTTACAGGCATCTGTGCACACAAGGAAGTCAGCTTCTGGGTCAGCGATTTTCAACACAGGTGCATGGGTCAGTAGATGTTTCAAGGTTTGGAATCTTTCTTCACATTTCTATGTCCACAAGAATTTTGTCCCCTTCTTCTGGAGGGCAGTGATTGGACAACCAATCTTGGAGAATCCTTTTATAAATCTCCTATAGTATCTTGCTAATCCCATAAAGGATATGATGTTTGAAACATCCTTTGGGGTAGGCCATTCCATGATAGACCTGATCTTGTCAGGATCTACTGCTACCCCTTCCTTGGACAGAACATGTCCCAAGTAATGTTTTTGCTTCTGGAAGAAGTCACGTTTGTTGAGTTTAGCATAGAGTTGATGCTCTCTTAGCACTTGCAACACAAGTCTAAGATGCTCTTCATGCTCTTCTCTATTCTTAGAGTAGATTAATATGTCATCAATACAAACTAGTACAAATTTATCTAAAAATTTACTGAGTACATTGTTCATTAAGCACATGAAAGTGGTAGGGGCATTGGTTAACCCAAATGGCACTACCACAAACTCATAGTGACCATACCATGTCCAGAAAGAAATTTTATGGATGTCTTCACCCTTGATTCGGACTTGATGGTATCTCGACCTCAAGTCAATCTTTGAAAAAATAGACACACCTCCCAACTGATCAAATAGATCATCGATCCTAGGCAAGGGGTACTTGTTCTTTATGGTTACTTTATTGAGTTGTCTATAATCTATACACAGTCTAAGGGTGCCATCCTTATTTTTCACAAACAGGATTGGTGCTCCCCATGGGGACACACTAGGTCGAATATAACCCTTATCCATCATTTCTTTCAATTGCAATTTGAGTTCCACTAACTCAGATGTGCTCATCCGGTAGGGTGTCCTAGACACTGGCACTGCTCCTGGTGCAAGTTCTATCGAGAAGTTAATGTTTCTTCTCGGAGGTAGACCTAGTACCTCTGCCGAAAACACATCTCTATATTCTCCCAGGGTAGGATGGTCATCAGGGCTTGGTTTATCACCTTCGATTGTTTTCAACACCTGTATTGCATATACGGGACATCCTTTTCGGCAATAATTTCTCATTTGCAGGGCTGATATTTGCCTCACTGAGACAGGTTTTCGGATCCCTTGAAGGGTTATCCTTTTTCCTTCTTTGCTCACACATCCTAAGGTTTTATGGTAACAGTCCAGTCTGGCTTTATGGGCAGCTAGCCAGTCCATACTAATCAATAGATCATATGATCCCAGGGGTAATATGTTAAGGGTTGCTTGGGTGGGGAATTCACCCAACATCAATTGGTAGGTTGGTATGGCCTATGCTACTCTTCTTTTAGTGCCAAGGTGGGGAGTTTACACTTATCAACAACTTTAGGGGCTATATAACTCAAATTTGAACCAAGGTCAATCAAAAAAAACACTAGATGGTTGAAAATCATACCTTCTATTTCCACCACTGAAGCTTGGTGGTTAGCTTGGTTATTATCCAATGTTGCATAAATCTATGGCACACTCCTTGCCACATCATTGACTGTGGTAGCTTCCTAAATGTTATAAACTTTCCGACTGTTCTTTTTTCGGTGTGGACAGTCTCTCATGAGATGCTCTTCTCCGCAACCCCAGCATTTCAAAAGTTCTCTCTTTGGGTTATCAGTCTTTACTGGTATAGGTCCAGAAGTTTTCTTTCCGTCCGATGAGGGAAAGTTCTGCTGGAGTACACTCCAGGTTGGAAAGTTCATTCTGGGGTTCTTCTTGTAGTTCTTAAATCCTGAGGATTTGATCCCCTTTTTATGAAATCTCAAACCACTCTTTTGTTTCCAGTCTCCACGAGACTCTGCCCGATGTCCATATTGTTCATGACAATATGTTGCCTTTCGAATAGTGTCTTCTAAGGTCTTTGGCTCATCAAATTCAATTCTATTCTGGTATTCCTTGGGTAGCCCACTGATGAAGCGTTGCACCTTCGCCTTCTCTGATTTGATGTAGGGTACATATCTCAATAAGTCAAGGAATTTGTTGACATATTCCTCTATAGTGAGTTTCCCCAGTTTGAGTTCATAAAACTCTTTAGTCTTCTCGTCGAAATATTTTTCCAAAAAATACTTCTTCCAGAAGTATTTCTCAAACTGTTTCCAGGACAGGTCCTCCTCGCGGACCCCTTTCACATTCTTGAGATCTTCCCGCCAGATGGAATCTTTTCCATTCAGATTGAAAGTGGCCACTCAGGCCTTCAAATTCTCTTAAAAATCATGGACTCTGAAATATTTCTTCATTCCAAGTAGCCATGCCTCTGCTTCCTCTCCCTTCTTTATCTCACCATAAAAGGAGGGAGGTTTGGCCTTTCTGAATTCCTCAAATTTATGACCCTTGGAAGTCTTGTGCTTCTTCTGTTTTCTTTGAGAATAGGAACTAGTCCTGCTGCTGGAAGAGCCTTCTGAATCGCCAGCTTCCTTCTCAGAGGAATCATCTGGCACTGGTCCTTTACCTCTGGGGTGGACCTTCCTTGAGGTAATCCTCTCAGTATGGCCACTGATATGACCGTGTTTTTGCATCTCGGGTTCATGCTGCATTTGTCGTTGTAGGTCAAATAAGATTTGCAGTAAAACTGCATTGATTTCAGTTTGCTTTTCTTGTTCTTTGATCATCCTTTCATTGTCGGCCTTGCATCTTTGCAATTTGACCATGAGACTCCTCACAGTCTCAGCTAGATCTGGAGGGGTCCCTATTTCTCTTCTTTCATCAGACTCTTCGTCTCTATTGTGGGAGCCTTCTCCCATCTCTTGGTGAGTCACCATTTTCTGCGTTTGTAAATTCCCACGGCTGATTGTCCGCTTGGGTGAAAAGACAAACGCTGGTTTTTAGTCAATATTTATATTTATTTATACCCAGTACATAATTCATATTTTCACATGTATACCCATATAACAGGGTTTTTTTTCATTTGGGTCTTAATCATTATCTATCCAGCCATCTCAATTACAAGAGACTCTACCTACTTTAGTAGGTAGCCATCGTAACACTAAAACAGGACAACGCAATTCATGTCCCTTGTCTGGCTGGTGCAACTTTACAGCACAATTTATTCCACCTCTATCATTTTCCCTCAGATATTATCAATGATAACGATCATTGCATCCCTACTCCTAGAAGAGTAGTTATTATTTTAACAGAGGGGTTACAGAAAAAAAATTCCCAGATAACAATTTCATTCTGCAATCCTTATTCTTAAGGAGAAAACACAGATAAAAATATCTTCTTACGCGAATCGTGCCTAGGCCCAAGTAGGCCAAGTGTTGTAACCATGATCTGATACCAATTTTTAATGCACCCACTATCATAATCAAATATTTCGTTGCTTTCGGCAGAATCAGAGCCCCTGAAATATCTATGGAGGCCTAGCGTAGGCTAGCTCTTTCTCTGTCTACTCCCATGTGATCATGGGTCATGATCACAGGTCAAATAACCATGCCGCCTCTCAGTAATTCACGACTCGACGCTTCATAAATGTCGAATTGTTCATCTCTGCAACTGTCGAACCCCAACAGGGCTAGCGACTGGCCAAAAGGGACAAATCCCAACAGGGTTAGCGAATGGCCAATAGGAACGGGCCCTGTCACGCAGTTGAGTGGAGTATAGGTGTAAAGAGGGAAACATGACATGGTGGGTGACGTGACAGGAGACAGGTCCAACTTCGCATGCCACACCATTCCGGACCCCCCCCATTAAAGGCAGAATGGCAAGGGGGGTCCGGAATTCGCCTGAATGTCGTTTATCAAGGCGAATAAATCTGGATCATTAAAGAGTTGCGCATTTGATTCCACCCCCCTCTCACTGCTAAAGTCAGAAAAACAAGGGGGCTCTGGAATGAAGCCTCAGTCGTAGATCTGGGTGGGTGGACTCTGGCTGTCCAGATCTACTCACCACTTACCCTAAGGTGCATTCGCGCCCCAACTTAAAGTCGACATCTCTTCGTCACATATGACGGTCGTTATAGACCCTGAGATCCTCTGAAAGAATCTCATCCGTTCATCGGGACTTATCATCATAAGAGTCTGAACTCTCGACCACGGGAATCCCGAATCCTCGATCCTCAGTTTCCCAATGTGGTTAATCTCTCGACACGTAGCCTTCTTAAATTGAATGGTCTAGATCTATCTCGAGGTTTCCACCATGGAAATTCCCAATCTCGCGTCACCAGAACTCCTGAGTTGACGATTCTCGATTTCCCGAAATGGGAAATCTCACGACACGTGGCCTCCTTAAATCGGACGGTCCAGATATGTCTCGGGGTTTCCACCATGGAAAGTCCCGATCTCTCATCACCAGAACTCCCAAGTTCGCGATTCCCGATTTCTCAAAATGGGAAATCTCATGACACGTGGCCTCCTTAAATCGGATGGTCTAGATCTATCTCAGGGTTTCCACCATGGAAAGTCCTGATATCTCATCACCAGAACTCCCGAGTTCGCGATTCCTGATTTCCTGAAGTGGAAAATCTCTTGACACATGGCCTCCGTTACTCGGACGGTCCAGATCTATTTCGGGGCTTTTGCCCCTATTCACTGGGGGTTTAACCCTCGGGTATCTCTTGACAGATCCAATAGCTATCGAGTTTTCCAACCGAGATCTGACAGCTCAGATAGGTTCCTAACTTGTGTGCTCTCCCACGACTCCCTAGATGTGGAAAGATCAACGGTCTGGATGCTCTCATGGACCTTGGGGATCTATTATCCCGACCTCTTCGCTACCCACAAAGACACAGAAAGTCACAGGGGTAAGGCACTTAACATCCTACTTTCTCCTACCAAATCTTAACGGTCATGAATGACCATAGATTTCCCGACGTAATCTCATCCGTCGATCACCACCTATCAAGGTTAAGGCACTTAAATTTCCAGCTTCTTCCTCTTATCTGACGGTCGCGAGTGACCATAGATCTCCCGACGGGATCTCATCTGTTGATTCAATACTTATCATGGATTTCTTAAGGCCTTGCACCCTCACGTCCTCCTTCTAGGATCTTTATGGGCTTTTCAAGAAGTGTATCTCTATGGGGAGGTTTACCCAGGGTACTATCTGAGGTAGATAAGGGTATCCCTCTCCCGAGAACCAGACGTGAAGTCTGAATTAGATCAGTACACACATTAATAATGATTTATGAGAACATAAGCCATACGTAGTCTTTCCATATAAACATACAACTACCAGTACTGATCAAGACACCATACAAACATTCTTATAATGAAATCATTCACAATTTCACAGATTATGATCATAAATGTCAGCATACATATATTTCAAGATGCCAAAGGAAAAACACTTATCAGTAGGTAACACTAGGGGTTATGAAACTGCTGAGAGGGGTGCTCGTTTCCACCCAACCGTAGGCTCATCGACTCCCAGCGGATTTACCACTAGCCACCCCCGAGCTGAGACCACGGTGTTGTGAGACTGTGTCTCTATTTGCCAGTGACCAGGAGTGAAGGTTACTCTCCTTCCTCTCTACTATCACTCACTCTTCATATCACCAAAGTTCNCGACTCCCAGCGGATTTACCACTAGCCACCCCCGAGCTGAGACCACGGTGTTGTGAGACTGTGTCTCTATTTGCCAGTGACCAGGAGTGAAGGTTACTCTCCTTCCTCTCTACTATCACTCACTCTTCATATCACCAAAGTTCTCTTTCTCCCCTCGCGTCTCCCCCCAATCGCTTCTCCCCCATGCCTTATCCTCTTGCGAGGTTGTGTGTGGTGCGATTTACCTCACGTTGGTCAGGCCTAATGGCTCTACGGATGGGCGGTTCACCTCCCCATACCTCATTAATTACTGAGGAGCCAACTACCTACCAGCCTGCGAGACATTTAATTTGGGGCCAGCAAGCTGCTTTTGGTTCTCCGGGCGAGTGAAGTCCAAATACGGTATTGTTTTTCGGTGGAAGTTAACGCCACCTTTCCAGGTGCCTTCCACCGACTTTCTACAACCATCGTGGTCTCTTTTTCAGCATATCCTCTCTCAGCAGTCCTACAATATAAATTCATAATGTTATTCACATTCATCAACCTTTTCCACTTGGTCCATTCACATCACATATTCACATTTCTGAGTTTGCCACAGTTCTTGGTCAGTCCAGTTATTTTTACAAACTGGGGGAAACAGGGTGTTACATTTATACCCCATGAATAATTTACACCCCAGAAGAATGTACACTCCTCCACGCAGTGGAGTGCAGTGGGGTTGTTACTCCCCCCCTTGCAGGGTCCATCCCCCTGGCTGGGGGGGTCTAGGAGAAAGAAGGCCCCAAGCAGGGGTTTGGGGGAGAATCCCCTGAAGGAAAGATTGTCTTGTAAATGAATATTGTAATTTCATAGTAAATATGGATTGTTCATTATAAGGTCACAGATCTATCGGTAGAAGTCATGTTAGGGTTTTTTTCCCTAGAAGGAAACCCTCTTTTATGAGGGAAATGTATTGCGGCTATGTATCATTGCGAATATTGTATTATGACGGAGGAGACTGTGAGAGAAGAAGAGGAACTTACAATGGGTGTGTTGTAGTTTGTATCCCTTCATTTGCTGGATAATAATAAAGGAAGGACCTCACAATTTCTCTGGTGGACGTAGCCCACACTAGGTGAACCACATATATCTATGTCTCTATTGTATTGTCTATATTTTGTGTTTTATTTCCACATTTGTTTTATTTTATTGCTTTGTGATCCTATTTTTCTAACAACTAGTATCAGAGTGAAATACAACTCACAGAAAAATAGGGTTCTTGGTTCGAGTGGGAGCAATGGCGGAAGATGGAAAGTATAGGGTCGAGAAATTTAATGGCCAAAACTACCAGTTATGGAAGATGTAGATGGAAGATTATTTATATTAGAAGTATATATTCCTACCATTGGATGGAATAGAAAAGAATTCGACAACCATGAAGGACGAAGAATGGGATGTTCTTGATAGAAAGGCACTAGGAATGATACGGATGAGCCTGGCAGCATTCATGGTTTTCAATATTTCAAAAGAAAAGACAACGAAGGAGATTATGGATGCATTGACCAAACTGTATGAAAAACCCTCGACGTCTAATAAGGTATTTCTAATGAAGAGATTATTTAATATGAAGATGTCAGAAGGTGGGTCTATTGGATATCATTTAAATGAATTTAATACGGCTACTAATCAACTAAGTTATGTCAAAGTGGACTTTGATGATGAGGTCAGGGCTCTTCTAATATTGTACTCATTTCTAGAAAGTTGGAACGGCTTGGTCATTGTTGTAAGTAACTCTGTCTCTGGTTCAAATACATTAAATTTTGATGATGTTGTTGGTGTTATCCTTAGTGAGGAAATGTGATGGAAAAGAACATGTGATACATCAGGTAATGCATTAAACATGGAGAACAGGGGAAGACAAAAGGATAGAGGAAAGGGCTTTGAGAACCGTGAGAATTCTAGGAATGGTAGATCCAAATCTAGATTTGGAAAGATAGAGTGCTCGAATTGTGGGAAGAAAAGACATCTAAAGAAAGATTGCAGAGCTCCAAAGAAACAAAGAGATGGACAGTAGGAGAAAAATCAGGAAGCAAATGTAACAGGTGATGTGTTACAGGATGCCTTGATTCTTTCTGTAGATAATGTTTCTAAGTATTGGGTAGTATATTCAGGGGCTTCATTTCATGCCACACCCCATAGGAAACATTTTCTATATTATGTTCAAGGTGATTTTGGACAGGTTCATTTGGGTGATGATGCACCATGGAAAATTGTTGGAGTGAGAAAGGTAAAAATAAAGAAAAGCAATGGAAATCAATGGTTGTTGAAAGAGGTAAGACATGTTCCAGATCTAAGGAAAAATCTAATTTCAATAGGGATGTTGGAAAGTGAAGGTTGTATATCCAAATCTACAGATAAGGTGTGGATGGTCACCAAAGGATAATTGGTGATAGAAAAAGGAGAGAAGGTAGGTACATTGTATTTATGTATTGGTAATATTGACTCTAATATCTATTTAGATTCTACAGGAGTGGATACAAAACTGTGGCATCATAGGCTTGGACACATGAGTGAGAAGGGGATGCAGATACTTCAAAAAAGAAATTTGTTGCCAGATTTTAAACAAATTGATTTGGATTTCTGTGAACATTGTGTTTATGGAAAACATAAGACAGTCAAATTTCTCAGAGTTGAAAAAAGAAAAGAAGAGTGAAAGGTTAGAGCTTGTGCATATAGATGTATGGGGACCAACTTTGGTATCATATCTTGGTGCCTCTCGTTATTATGTTACTTTTATTGATGATGAAACTAGAAAAAGTTGGGTTTATTGCATTCGACAAAAATCTGATGTTTTTGATACTTTTAAGAAATGGAAATATTTGGTTGATAATGAGACAGGAAAAAGGTTGAAGTGTCCCATATTAGACAATGGAGGTGCATGTTACAACAAGGAGTTTGATTATTATTGTTCATACCATGGGATTCGTAGAGAGAAGACAATTCCAGGAACACCACAAGAAAATGGTGTGTCAGAAAGGATGAACAAGACAATCATGGAGCGTGCAAGGAGTATGAGATTGCATGTTGGTCTTCCCTTACAGTTTTGGGTAGATGTTGTAGATATTATTGTTTAGTTAATAAACATAGGACCTTCAAGATATTTTAATGGTGGAATTCAAAAGGAGGCATGGACATGCAAAAAGGTAAACTATTTGTTTTTGAATACTTTCGCTTGTGAAGAATTTGTCCATATTGATAAAGAAAATAGAACAAAGCTTGAGGAAAAATCCAAGAAGTGTACCTTTATTGGATACGGTGTTAATGAATTTGGTTATCTCTTATGGGATAGTGAAAAACAAAAAACCATTAGGATTGGAGATTTCATATTCAATGAGAAGGTCATGTAAAAAGATGAATTCCAAAGAAAGATACAAGAAATAAAAACCTGAATACACAGTGCATGATGAGATCACTGAAAAAGAAATTCCAAAGGAACTTGAAAATCAAAATGTACAACAACAGGAGCAACATGTACCTAAAACTCGTGCAAGTGTTGTTAGAAGATCTACTAGGTTAAGTAGACCCCCTGAACGATACTCTCCTTCACTATATTATTTATCGTTGACTGATTCTAGTGAACTAGAATGTTATGAAGAGGCAGTGCAGGTAGACACCAAAAATAAGTGGGAGAAAGAAATGAAAGAGGAAATGGAATCCCTGGTAAATAACTAGACTTGGGACATAGTTTAGTTTCCTGTAGGAAAAAGAGCACTGCAGAATAAATGGGTTTACAAGTTGAAGGAAGAAGACGGAGGAAAAAAGTGGTACAAGGCTAGACTTGTTGTAAAGGGGTTTGCAAAAAAGAAAGGTATAGATTTTGAAGAAAAATGTTCTCATGTTGTTTAAATGACTTCAATTAGGACTATTTTAAGTCTTGTGGTAGTAGAAGATTTTCATCTTGAATAGTTAGATTTAAAAACAACTTTTCTCCATGGGGATTTGGAGGAAGATATTTATATACAGCAGCCACAGGGGTATGAGGTCAAAGGGAAGGAGAATTTGGTATGTGGGTTGAAGAAGATCTTGTATGGCCTAAATAAAGCTCCAAGGAAGTGGTATTTGAAGTTTGATAGGTTTATGACAGAACAAGGTTATAGTAGATGTCATTATGATCACTGTATTTATTTTAAAAAGATAGAAAATGGAAGTTATATTATCTTTCTATTGTATGTAGATGATAAGTTTGTTGTAGGGTCTAATATGCAGGATATAAATGTGCTCAAGAAGAAATTAGCTAATTCATTTGTGATGAAGGATTTGGGTGCCGTAAATAAAATCCTTGGTATGATAATATCAAGAGACGGGAAAAATCGCAAATTGACATTGTCTTAGGGTGAGTACATAAAGAAGGTGTTGGAGAGGTTTAGAATGCAAAATTCAAAACCAATTAGTACACCTTTGGCCAGCCATTTCAAATTAACTAATGAAATGTGTCCCAAGACACGGGAGGAGATAGAATACATGTCTAGGGTCCCTTATTCATCAACAGTTGGCAACCTGATGTATGCGATGGTTTTCACATGACCAAATATTGCACATGCAGTGGGAGTTGTGAGCAGGTATATGAACAATATAGGTAAATAACATTGGGAGGCAGTAAAGTGGATTCTCAGGTATTTGAGAGGCACTGCTACTCATGCATTATGTTTTGAAGGTTCATATARGGTTCTACAAGGATATGTTGATTCAGATATGGCAGGTGATMAAGATAACAGGAGGAGCACCATAGGGTATGTTTTTACTGTAGGTAGAACAATAGTAATTTGGATTTMAAAAMTGCAAAAGGTCATTGCACCTTAAACAATAGAAGCATAGTATCTTGCTACTACAAAAGGCTAGAAAAGAAATGATTTGGTTATAGAGGTTTATGGAGGAATTGGGAAAGAAGCARGAGAATAGCAGGTTGTACTGTGATAGTGAGAGTGCCATTCATCTTGYAAAGAACTCAGCCTTCCATTCAAAGACTAAGAATATACAACTGAGGTACCATTTCATATGATCTGTCTTGGAAGATGGACATTTGAAGTCGGAAAAGATACACACTAGCCARAATCGTGYAGACATGTTAACTAAGGGAATAACTAGGGAGAAATTGAGTTCCTTCTCATTTTTAGTTGGTCTTCAAGCATGAAGGTGAAGATGATAAATTTTMTAGKTCCAAGAAGGATCATAGTCCATCATATACAACCGTAGTGGAGTTTTTGAGATCGGTCTCCAAGTGGGAGATTGTTGGTTGTGGAGCCTGATTATCTTCCTGATTCAGAGGTATTTGTTTTCAGACGTGTTTATACCCCATGAATACTTTACACCCTAGAAGAATGTACACTCCTCCATGTGGGGGAGTGAAGGGGGGAGTTACCCCCCCTGTAGGGTCCGAGGTGTCCATCCCCTCGGCTGGGGTGTTCGAGGGAAAGCAGGCCCCCGACGGGTGTTCGGGGCACAACATGCCTCGATGGGGGTTTGGGGGTGAGTAGCTCGAAGGAAAAATTTCCTTGTAAAGGTATATTGTAATTTCATAGTAAATATGGAACACTCATTATAAGGTTGCAGATCTGATGGTAGAAGTTGTGTTAGGGTTTCTTTCCCTAAAAGGAAACCCTCTTTTATGAGGGAAAATTATTGTGGCTGGGTATCATTGTGAATATTGTATTATGAGGGAAGATACTGTGAGAGAATAAGATGAAGTTATAGAGGGTGTGTTTTAGGTTGTATCCCTTCATTTGTTGGATAATAATAAAGGAAGGACCTGGCAATTTCTCTGGTGGACATAGCCCTCACTGGGTGAACCACATATATCTGTGTCTTTATTGTATTGTGTATCTTTTGTGTTTTATTTTCGCAAGTGTTTTATTTTATTTCTCAACGATCCTGTTTTTATAACATGTATTTAAGTTGGTCAAGAACATCCTTAGCAACTTCAATATATATACCATTTAAAGGTTCCATACTAATCACTTCAAATGTAGCTATAACATCAGTCTTAAAATCTAATATTTTTTCTTTAGTGAATACTATGGTATTTATCAATTCCTTGATGCATTAGTCTTCTCTGCTAATAACTGGGGTTTGCATCAATTCTTTGATGGAATTGTCCTCTTCTATTTTTTGTTCTTTATTCTGATAAGAATTATTTTTATCTATATTGTGTTCCTCAATCTGATTGGATATCTCCATTTCTGATTTTTGTTCTTTAATTTGATCAAATTTCTTTGTTTCTCTATTTTCTGTTATAAACTGATTAGAATTCTCCACTTATGCGTTTTGTTCTTTAATATGATTGCATTTAGTCATTTCTCTATTTTGTTCTATAAACTGATTCAAATCCTCCATTTCTTTGTTTTGTTCTTTATTTTGATAAGAATTCAGACTCTAGTTGTTGGTTGTGGAGCCTAATTATCTTCTTGATTGAGAGGTCTGTTTCAGCCGTTCTTGGACCGCATTCCCTAATGGAGGGGTGTTGGGGTTCTTTCTCAGCCCCCCAAAACTATATCCAAGGGGGTCCATGGGAGGCAACGACAATTGTTGTAGCCCCCTCTGGAGGGGGATTCGTGGGAAGCGCCCCCGAAGTGAAATATTGGGAAAAATTGCCTTGTAAAACATTATAAATTTGTAGTCAATATGGATTGTTCATTATAAGGTCGCAAATCTAATGATATAAGTTATGTTAAGGTTTTTTTTTTCCTATAAGGAAACACTCTTTTATGAGGGAATTGTATTATAGTTGGATGTGTGTGATTATTGTGTTCTGAGAGAGGAGACTACAAGAGAAAGAAGAGTAAGTTACAACGGTTGAGTTGTACATTGTATCCTTTGATTTTACTGGATGATAAAAAGGAAGGACCTGGAAATTTCTCTGGTGGACGTATCCCACACTGGGTGAACCATGTATATCTATGTCTCTATTGTATTGTGTATATTTTGTTTTTTTATTTCCTCATTTTTTTTTTATTTTATTGCTCCACGATCCTATTTTTATAACACTAGTTGGAGACATAGTGCTTTAGCATAAGTGTAGTGTCCCATATTTTCTTTGACTTGGTATGACAGTCCATTCTAGATTTCTTTTCATGCTATTGAGTTATTTTTCTTTGCTTATTTTTCATTTTTGGATTTGTTCTTTGAGGTAGATGAGTACCAAGGTTTAGATATCATTGAGTCCCAAACACTAGATCCTCTTGACTTCATATATCATTTCATTATTTTCCTCCATGAAGAGTAGTATGTTCCAACAAATAAGTGGGCTTCATTTGTGGAGAGAGCCATTTGTCCACCCATTTCTTTAGAATCTACCTTCCATTGTTTAAACTGTGTTGAAGGCACTGGCTCTAATACCAATTGTTGAAACACACACTCACACTAAGAGGGGGGGGATGAATCAATGTCTGGAACTTTTGATTGTTTTTCACACCTTCATAGATTAAATGAATTAACCGAATAACATATATGCAGCTCAATTAATTATTCATAAACATGTATAACACAAATTGTATGAAGTAGATAAAATATATTTCTTTTATTTATTTAACTTGAATGAATACAAATAAAATCAATCATTTAATATATTCAACTTCAATTGAATAATAGAGATCCAACTCTCTGATAAAAGAACCATATTGTAGTTCTTATATCCATCTCAAAAATGAGGAATCCAACCCTCATAACAAGACCCAGCATGTTGATCTCAGATCCAACTGAGATGTGAGGAATCCAACCCTTATAACAAGACTCAACTTGTAAAGAGGCACCAACCTGATAGAATGAAATTTCATTCAATCCATTATATATATATATATATATATCCACTAAGACACTTTCTTTTCACCACAATTTTCTGTTTATATAATCTTCCAATAGGTATATATTGAATCCATGTGTCTTTTCATTATAAAATAGTTCACCTCTTAATTTAATTAATTCTAGGTATTTTTTCATTAAGTCTTTTATTTTTTTTAACTAAAAATACTTCAAATCCTTTGTAGTCTTAATTTTCATTTATTCTTTTCCATTTAGTTTCTTGTTATAGATTTATAAATTTCTGCAGATAGGCGCTTCCTTCAAACCATTTATTTCCAAATTATAGTGGGTTTAAGACCATGATTTTATTAACCTTAACACCTATTTTATTTCCCTAATCTTTTACAATGGACCTATACCTTATCATACGACAAGTGGTATGCCAATACCATTCGTGGTATGTGCACTACCGAGGAGTGGTTTTACTCCTAGTTTCTTATTATGAACTTTTCCTTTAGTAATTATTGTCTGTCCCTTGGTGGTGTTAAAAAATACCACCACATGTGTAATTCATTCTACACTAATCCCCATGCTACTTCTAATGTGCTATCAATCTCCTTCATTTATCTGTCTTCTTGACAAACAGATAGATATTCACATCCTCGCAACTCTACTAATTCTTGATTTCCTTAAAGTTGTGGTTATCGATGATATCGACTTAACCATTGGTTGAAATGAATGTTTCTCATTCACTCTAGGAATTCCATGATTCATGACTTCGGGACTCCGGGTTACTAGAACTCTGAAGTAGTTCAATTCCTCCATAGGTTTACCTACTGAATAAGTTATAGAATGATGATGACCACGTGATGTCAGTTATCACCTCATGCTTACTCTATTCTTCCACTATGCTTGATTAACGATCGAGAATGCTCCCAAAGTAGATCAATGTTTAGTGTTATTTCATGATTTACGCTTACTCTATCCTTCCACTATGTATGATCAATGGTCGAGAATGCTCCCGAAGTAGATAAATGGTTAGCATTACTTTGTGATTCACACTTACTCTATCCTTCCATTATTCTTAATCGATGGTCAATAATGATCCCGAAGTAGATCAATGGTTAGCATTACTTCGTGATTCTTGCCTTCAACGATTAGGTGATTAAATAATCTTAGATATCCCCGAAGTCAGTAATCCCGTAGTGATGTGGAATGTTGACATCACTAATGACAATGTGGACCTATAGTGTGTGTGCCACATGTCACCTTGATTTGTGACTTTCATAGACCTTATGTGCCATATGAATTTTGACACTTATCACCATCTAATTGGGCCATGTGTCCTTGTTGATGTGGTCATGTTTCTATGTGTCACTCTATTGTCTTAATACGTGTCTCGTCCTAGATCAAGAGGAATTTTCTTTGGTTCTTTGTCTTAGGAAGGATGCCACTTCCACATTCTTTGGCTCTCCGAAAAGATGGTATCAAATGGAATATTCTTTTTTGATACTCTAATTTCAGAGTGTTTTTATAGCTCTTCTTCACTAGACTCCAAATACCTTCTTTTGAACACCAGTTAATATTTCCACCTGTTTTCCCTTTTGGACATCGAGTAAAGGGTATCAAAGAGGAATATTTTGTTTTGATACTCCATTTCAGAGTGTTAAAATAACTCTTCTCCACTGAACTTTGAATACCTTCCTCTTAACACCAAACAATAGTATCCACGTGTTACCTTTTTGGACATCAAATAAAGGGTATCAAAGATGAATATTCTATTTTGATACTCCAATTTTAGAGTGTTAAAACAACTCTTCTCTAATGGACTCTGAATACCTTCCTCCGAAAACTAATCAATAGTTGCCACGTGTTACCTCCATATTTATCAATCAAGATCACCCCAAATTAATCTCCACCATTGGTCTAGTCCTTCTTCAAGCCCACATTTCCTTTATGTGGTGTGCTTCTTATCGACCCAAAATAATCCATAAACCATTGATTTACCTTGCTATTGAACAGTTGAAATTTTATCTTCTTTCCACCAGTGATCAAATGACTGTAAATGCTCCTGAACTTCATTCATATCCCCGATCAATGGTAACAATCACTTGAAGTATTTTTCATAGGATTTCTCTACCTGCAGGACTTTATTT
>ML817252.1:0-16064 GCA_009831015.1 Picea engelmannii | reverse complement strand
AAGAATATTCTAGTTATAATTGAGTTATTTTTATATAGATCAAATCCCCTTTTGTGGATTGATCATGTCGGGCTTTGTATAAGACCAAATCCCCTTTTGTGGATTGGTCAAACCATAGTTATATGTTTTTGTTTGTAAATTCAGCCCCTAGGGTGAATTAAAGTGGTTTTAACCACTAGTTTTAGAAGTCAACCCATCTTGGTGAAGAGACATAACCCTAGCGCCTCCCAACTAGTATAAATAAGTGAGGATGGTGACTCACTTAATCACTCACTCAGTCACTCATCTAGTGCACATATTTTGGAGGTAGCTGCAGTTGCAAGAAGGAGGATAGAGAGGTGCATGCTCAGTGTTGGATTATCTTTAGTGTTTGGTCTTTATCTTGGCATTGTATTGGCAATCTATATTAAGGAAAAAATTTTGGGGTTTTCTCCCCCATGAGAGTTTCCCAGGATAAAATGTTGTGTACCTTGGTATTGTGTTTCTCTCAGTGATCTTGTTTATGCTATTATTGTCTAGTAAATTGAAAAGAACTTAATAGAAGCTCAAAATTTAACACTATACTATTCTTACCTGCAAATATATTAAACTTCATACCATTATACATCAATCAAGATGAATTCTCTTAACCATGCCATTGGGGCTACTGGAATTTTCTACTAGAATTGCTTCAAGGGTTGAAATCAATGAAAATGAACCTAATTAATCAACGCAGATCTAAATGAAGGGCACATATCCCAAGGTTGTATGGTCTATCTCAAAGTATGTGCAGAAAGGAAGCTAGTTTGATGTTGTATATAAATACATGCCATGATGTATTTTGTCCGAATATAGTCAAGTTTATACTCGTTGGATTCGTTTTTCCATGAGGATCATGAATATTATATATATATATATACTAATTTTTTTAAACGACCTCAAATTAAAATATATATATATATATATATATTTTAATTTGAGGTCATTTAAAAAAATTAGTCCAAATTTCCATTAACGATCTTTTAGCACATAGTTTTACATGCCAAAGAGGGTGAAATTGAGCTAGTTTGGATTTTGGTCAACTTTATAGTCAAATTTGTTAGAATTTCGCAAGGCTTTCAATGGTGAAATTTTTTTCTTGCTTTGAATAGTGGGATTAAAGAGAGTCCATTAAATTGGATTTTGTGAGCCCATATTGTAATGTAATTTTTGTATTTTGAGATGATGGAGATCGATCATGTTATCTAAAGGAACTTTGAAGATGAAGTGATGTATGACATCTACATATGTAGTTTGAGTTGTTTTATTTTCTTCGATGTCATCTCGTCATTCTGTAAAGTAATCATCATTTTATGATTTTTTGGATAAAGAGCACATCATCATTTTTTTGAAATTAACCTTAATACGATCAAGAAATTAATTCTGAATGATGATAGATGCTGCAAAGTAATAAGTAGTGTCTAAGGATTTTTGGATCACACAGTATGATAGGATACCACCTTTCATGATGTGATTGGTCACCACATGTCATAATGTGATTGGTAGAAATGTCTTGGAGGTTAAACTTAGGGACAAACTGTTAAGTATGGGAGATGGAAAAGAGGAGAAGGGAGGTAGGAGGAGAGAGGATAGAATTCAAATGTAGGGGATAGGATGTGAGGGGAATCAGGCATGGAGTGATAAGGATGTTTGTGATGTCATGGAGAGGATTGGATTAAGGAGTGGAATGGAGTGTGAACTGGAGTATGAAAATTCAAGAAATATTCTAAGTATGGATAATCGGATGAGAGGGGGAGTGATGTGGTGAGGAGAGAGGATCAGATTTAGATGTAAGGGGTGGAGTGGAGTGAAGAGAGAGGGACGGGGATATGGTAAATAGACTAATTAAAGATAATAGATTGGTTGGATGGAGGGGTCATAGTATAGAAAAGTAAATCAAGAAAATGCCTTAGACCCACGGTGAGACATTTTGAAAAGTTTCCAAGTATGGGCGCAAAGTGAAGGCGATGGAACACGAGAGTGTAATTTGTAGGCCATGTAAGTTTGACCTAAATAAAAGAGGCATCATGAACCCGTGAGATTCTAAAATTTTCTAAGTATGGAAAATGAATATAAAAGAGAAAGTTTATGAAATACTTAACACATTTGAGGATCAACAATTGTCTCCAACTATGGGATAGTAACCCCCTATGGCTAACTAAGAATCAAAAACCTAAATCATTCGGAAATGGAGTCATATTAAAACATTATCTCCATCTAGAAACTACTTTATTATGCAAAAAATTGAGTGAAAGAAATAAACTATGTACAAACAACATCTACCTACCCTAACTTGCTTGGAGGAAAGGGACACTTTTCAAGTTTAAGTAGATTTCCAATGGAGCCATTCAAGCATTCAATTGTTATGTGGAAATAACTTTAAATTTGGGGAATATATTGGTGTTTTTATCAAGAAATCAAGAGCATTCCCAAAGAATACCAAAGTAAAATTGAGTTGCATGTGCCCAAAATATGATGTCATTTCTTGGCCAACAATTCTTTGGAACCATGATTCAATAAAATCATCTCTTGGTTGCTCATAAGTGTTGCAATATTTGGTTAAATAAGAAGTTTTCGATTTGAAAATTTCTTCATATTTATCCTTTTCACTTATCACATCCAATATTTTTTATTCATCAACAATGTCTTGAAAACATTCTTCCTTTATTCAATGGCCATGTTTCCATGGTGAGGTTGCAAACATAAATTGTTGTTGAACATTTGTGGAGAAATGCAAGGTTATCTTTTGTTGTTCACCAAAAAATTCATTGTTGGGTCTAGGTTTTGACCCATTTTGAACATATTATATTGTCTCTTTTTTCCCATCATACCCGATTTTTTCCATCACTTTCCTTACCTTTTTCTATTATACCCGTCATTTTATGGTCTGAGTGTTATTAAGTCAGACAAGTTAATTATACATGTTTAAGCATGTTTCCCCGTGATTTATCATACATTTTGGATGTGATTTTTCTTATCTAATCATCTTTGGGTTTCATAGTCCTTGTGCATTATACAAGATCATTAGGTGTCACTCTAACTACCATAATCACATAACAATCTATTTACAGGAAGTATAGAGTAATGAGCTATCGAATGTACATAATGGTCAAGTTATGAGAAGCTGCTACATGTAGTCTGGTAGTTATGAAAGTTTCATGTATACATTTTTAGTTACCATATTTCGAGTCGATGACCATCAATGACATGATTTTGGGTTAAGACATTTTCTCCTAAATGAGCATAGACAAGGATGTGATTTTGTTCCACAACAATTATATATGGGTTTCATTGTGACCACGTGGCTCTGAGGCCATGACTTTTGTACATCATCCTATTCTAAATTGCATATGGAGATTGAATTCTTAGTCACAATTTCATGATTTGAGTCATAAAATAGTGATGACTCAGTGATATCTCATAGTCATGATTTGGATATCCTGTTGTGTGTATCGGTTGTCCTTGTTGTAACGATGTATCCACATTTATCATTGTTTTGGTCAAAGATCCACAAATTCAGGAATGATGGTCTGAATTCTAATGTATGAAACCTCCTATTTAATAAATCATATTTTTTAGAGGAGTTTAATCGTAAGTGTTAAGCAGTAGGCCATATAGCAGTGATATTGTAAAGATAATATTAGAGGCTTGACCCTCATGTACCTGTACTCTGTAACTCTAGATTCATTAATGAAAATACTTTATTGTTGATTATATTTTGAGTCTTCATCTTCCCGTTGCGCTCCCAACTAGGAGGGCCCCCTGTCTTTGGATGCACTTGCAAAGCTAGTAAGTAGGTTTATTTTCAACATAGTTAATTCCAACAAATTCATTTATGCTTTAGATCATACTTAGTCAATTTGATTTCTTTAATGTTATGTATTTATATTGATGTGGTTTCCATTTATTTGTATGCAGTGTACTGAGTGGATTTTAGGGCCCTTAGGTGTGAAGAGTTGTTAACCCAACGAATCCAACAGGTAGTTGAAAAGCTACATGACTCGAACATACAACTCATGTGTGTTTTATATTTGCACCGTGTGTTTTATTTTCCTTCTTAATCAAACTATAAGGGGTAGTTGGGCCATCTGAATATACTTATGATGTTGAAATTGGATATGCCAAATATGCTCTGATGAAAAAATATGTGATTGTTTAGCATGAAAAATATAAGTTCATGCTTAATTTGATCCTTGGAAGTGTTCATTAAGAAAATTGTTTGTATGTTTAGTTTAGCATATAAACCTGTCAAAATTAGCTTTGCATATATTTTTTTGACACCTCGTTAGTTTACGAGCTCCCTCTCAATAATTTAATGATCAACAATTTAAGAAATTAAATTTCCCAACATTTTTGGCACCGTTTTCGCGGAGGTGTCAAAGATTTGGGTCTTGATTGGTTTTTTTTTATGCATAGGATTTTGTTTGTGTGATAGATCTTCTTTTCTTTCAGGGTCGACATCCTAAAAAATAGAGAGATAGGAGAAGTAAGAAGAGAGGTAAAACGTGCACATCCACTTTAATGAATTCATTATCTTATTGGATTTAGATGATGTTAGCACTGTATGAATTGAGTTAGGAATAATATGGGTAGGGGAAAAGGAAAAATAGTACCCACTACTTCGAGTAGTGAAGAAAATTCCATCCCCCCCCCCCATTACGAACTTGTTGATATGTGATAATTCGGGAAGGAGGCAAAGAGGTATAGTTCTCGGGGATTAGACAAGTGTTGAAGAAGACATCCTAAGTAGACATGAATACGTATATGGTGTGGTTGTGGACACTACCACCTATTTAGCATATATATAAATAGAAACAACTATAATAGGAGAAGCATAACTAGAATAACCAGATAACCCAATTACATAACTAGAACTCCCACCACTGGAAACTGAATCCATCCCACTTTGGAGAAAAAACATGACAGAAGGATAAGGTGAAACAAATCCAAACATGGGTGAGATTCATTGTAGAAGAAATCAGGAAGAAGATGAAGAATAGGTAACTTTTGGATTTCCTATTGTTGATCCTACTACAAATATTCAAATAAAAAATATCTCTCGTTTGGAACTAGCACACATTGATGGAAAGGTGAGTGAAGATACCAATGCCTTTTTAGTTGAATTTAAGATTTTGATGTCATACCATGGATTCTTCAATAGACACACAAAAACTTAAATTATTCCCTATTACTCTCAAGGAAGTAACCTTACACTGGTTCATGGGTTTGGAGGAAAATAACATTAGGACATGGGAGAAAATGAGAAAACAATTTCTTAAAAAATACCAAGACTATTGCAGAGATAGGGAATTAAAAGAATAAATTTTTAGGATGGCACAAAAGGAAGATGAAAGTGGAGAGGACTACTTCGAAATATTTATTTATAACTATCAATGTGCTAAGAAACATAAGCTAGATCAAGAAACTCTTAAAATTCTCTCTCCAAAGGGTGTTTCCAAATAATATATGAACATGCTCAATTTAATGGGGATTAGAGAAATCTCTATGCTTACTTTTGACAAGATATATGAAATCTATAGGATATATTCCTGAGGACAGGAAAAAACTAGAAAAGGACCCCGAGACAATTTCCCTAAAAATCTTAAGGCATGAGAAAATGGTGCAACTATAAATGAAATAGGAAACTTGTTGGAGATTTTCAAAGTTGACATACTTAGTACACTTATCCTACAAATTGATACATTTAATTTAAAAAAAAAAAAAAAAATAGGAAGAGGAAAATGCAACCATGGCTATTTTTTTTCCTCAATGTTGATAAAAGAACCCCATGAAAGATTGTCCCGTTTATAGTGTTGATGTTTATAGTATATGTGCAGAAAATTATATTATAGAAATTTGTCCATATTTACCAGGACTCAAGGTGGTATGCCAAAGAGATGATGGGGTGACAGCACAATTTTGCACAATAATAGCCAAGAATCCATGACATCCTTGTCCACCAAGTACATCTTTTGACCCATATTTTTCAAATTATTCATACTTTCTAGGTCATAAATATGTATCTTGGAATGCTACAAGACCATGGAAAACATGAAACAAACATATAAACCAAACTCATATTTGGGAGAAAGGGAGGTGAGGGCTCAGTTATGTGACTATGCAGTCTTACCCATATCCTCCACAATATCAATATCCTATGCAACCTAAACAGTTACCACAAGCATATTGTTATCAACCATATCCTTCACAAATACCTATCCAACAACAAMCACAAGATATGCAATCTCAAAAGTTGCAACTACCATMTACATAGCCTCCTAGTAAAAATCAGTTCCCTATTTAGTTTGTTTCTAACCCAAATAATAAGGCATCCCATCCCTCTTTGAAATATRAGTTTCATACATTCCAGAATTATGTGGTTACTCCAGTAGAGGTACATGATATCCACTGATGATYGAGGAAGGTGCCTCRAAAACAAAAACCTCTTATCCTTAAAAATGAAGTATAAGAAGTGGCTCTTAGTCCAACAACTGATGTCGATATCCTTGTTGTAATACAAGAAAAACCATTCACTCAGAACAACCCTCTTCATCAAAGGAGCCACYTTACCTTAAAAGGATGAATTTGAGTAAGCCTGTAACCTCTCCTGAATACAATTTGACCACTAAGATTAATTTTTTTTTCATTAGAATCCCCTTAATACAATCCCTTAAATATATACTTATTTATGCTAAAACAACAAGGGAGCRCTTTTCRAAAAATCCAAGGAGGAAAATAAAGGATMCATCCAACATACACCTCATTGGAGAGTCTATTGATTTAATTACCTACTAGAACTTGGTATAAAAATACATAGACCTTTGTAACCCTATCATATCTATGCACATTAATGGGATTCTCATACCAAATACATTGATTGACCTCAGAGAAACCATAAACATCATGACTTTACAAACTATGTAAAAATTATAATTGTCAAACCTTCACCCAAATCCTATTGTTCTTGAACTAGTCAACAAATCTAAATTCAAGACGAAATGAGTATGGATAATGTGATCATCTCCCTAAACTCATGGGAATATCTTGTAGAAATTTTTGTCTTGCAACCCAAAACATCATTAGGAGGACACCCTATAATCCTGGGAGGACATTGGATTACTATCGTAGATGCCTGTATAGGATGTAGGTACGACAACATGTTCATCTCACATTGAGGTGTAGTAAAACAAGTAACACTATTCCTACTTGCAAAATATCTTTTGGAGTCAGGGAATGTCCCATGGATGGATGACTCAACCAGTGATGAAGAAGCAGTGCAACCTATTTGTAAAATAGACTAGGTAAGAAATTTCAAAGAATGCACAAAAGAAAATTCACTTAATTCTTTTCTTTGATTTCGATTTTTTGCATGTTTCTAATTCATTTATAATTTCATTAGAACATATTTAAAAAAATGATTTATAGGAAACTAATCATATGCCAATTTTATATTTTTTTTGTAGTACAATATCAACCACCATGCATGAAATTGAATTATATGGTACTCCTATTGAGATTATCACGGGAAATGTTTTATACATTAATAATGAGCTTACTAAATCCCACCAGGAAAATTTGATCCAATTTTTTCAAAGACAGTCGAAAGCCTTCTCTTGGGAGTACCATGATATAAAGGGAATCAACCCCGAGACTTTCTCACACCACATACATACTTAGTTTTATTCCCAATTTGTTAGGCATCCCCTGTGATAGATGAACCCAACACTTAAAGAGGTAGTTAAAGATGAATTGTGGAAACTTCTTGATTGCAACTTTATTTACCCAATTTATGATAGTAGATGGGTTTCATTGTTAGTGGTAGTACCTAAAAATAATAGGAAATCATGTATATGCATAGAAGATTAGGAACTCAATAAAGCCACCACGAGGGACTATTTTCCTCTTCTTTTCATTGACCAAGTCTTAGAAAACCTAGATGGAAATAAATACTTTTTATTTCTAGATGGGTACAATGGGTATAAACAAATTCAAATTGCACCAGAGGACAAGGATAAAACTACATTTACATGCCCCTTGGGGACCTTTTCAAATCGTGTGTTTCCCTTTGGTTAGTGTAATTCCCCTACCACCTTCCAGAGAGTTGTACTAGGAATATTCTCAGACCTTGTTCATGACTATGTGGAGGTGTACATGGATGATTTCATTGTCTATGGTAACTGATTTGAAGAAGAATTGAAAAATCTTGAAAAATTATTGGTTAGATGCTAGGTGTTAGTCACATTTTTGTTCTTACCATTAACTGAAGGGTAGCTGAAGTTATAAATCCAATATTGAACAAGTTATAGAAAAGCGCTGAACTTACAGAGCCTCTAAAAATCAAGAGCCAAATTAATCTGATACATATGGAAGAAAATAATGGGAAAATCATGCTCTTTTTTGCACCCAAGGAAATTTTTAATCCCTCTGGTGCTTATCAAAGGTAAAAAGGGGCCTATCATGCCAAAAAAGACTCAAGAACTCATATCCAAGGAACTTACTATGAGATCGAGGCTTAGGAACCAAGTGCCAATGAGCCTGTGGGATCTCATCGATCACATGATTTTCAAGTGGGACTAGTCAATGCTACATATATCACTGCGCAAACCAACTTAAAGATCAATGGTGGATGTCATGGAGGAGGTCGTCGACGGTGAAATGTGATGATATTTTACCCCATAATGATTTATCTCCTAGGGGTTGATGACAACGTCATCATTGAAGAAATATAGTGAGCTTTTATCCTAGCACGAGCTATATTCTAATGTTGATGATGATGACATTTGCCACAACAAACTTATAAGTGGAGACAACCAGTAGATTCCATGTGGACAACATATAGGTCAACATATTTAAAATTAGTGACACGTGTCCTGTCCTCCCCACCATATCAATATTAGCATGGAATAGTATAAGGTTTCCACATGTCTAGGGTGAAGTCAACATGAATTTTTTAAGGCCTTAGACAATTTTGGTTTTTGGTCAAGCCTGATCAATGACTCTCCTTGTTTCTTGACAAGATATCAATGATGGAGTTCACAATGGAGATATTCATTGAAACAATGTGATGAGAATTCCCCAACACAAGTTATCTCCTAGGGCCGATGACAACGTCGTCGTCAGATAAATGAAACAAGGGTTGCCCCCAGCATGAGTCATCTCCTAGTGCTAAAAATGATGATGTATTTTCCACATTGACCTTACATGTGGAGCCAAATCAACATGCCACCAAGGATACACAGATGGAGAGATGACAACATGGCATGCTAGTGGAGCAATGTCAGAGTCAACCACCGCTTTCCACGTGGACATAGGGACCCTCCAAATATGATTAAAAGAATATAAAAATTGGGTGACATGTGTGCTTTCCTCCCTGCCACATCAATATTGGAATGGACCAATATAAGGTCACCACATGTACAGGGTGATGTCAACATGACTTCATCTTTAGTTAATGATTTTTAGTTTTGATTAGGGTCAATCGATAGTCTAGATATGATAAGGTGAATGGGATCAACGACCCATATTAAGTATTGAACGGTCCCATATCATCCCAATGATGACACTTCTACAACATCATCGTGGGTTAAGTATCCTTTCATCCCAATGTGAACAATCCATGATTGTTCTGACAACAACATCATCACCAGGAAGCTAGTAGTACCCCCCAATGTGAGTTATCTCTTGGAGTTGACAATGATGCTCCTACGTGTCAACCATACATGAGGATCCAACCACCTCCAACCATGAGGAGTCATCCTTCCTGCCACATCAACATCAACATGGACCAGCATAAGGTTGCAACATGTCCAGGGTGATGTCAAAAGGACTTTGTCGAGGCCTTAACTAATTTTGGTTGTTGGTCGAGTTAGATCAATGAATATTCTTGCTTTTTGGTAAAATATCAATGGTGGAGTTAAACCCCTCGGATAAAAAAAATGTTACCCTAATCAACGACGAAGATCTATTTGGAGTAAATCAGATGTTTCTTGAAGAGGTGCGTGGCAATGATCGTCAGGGGTTCACTAGTTGAAAGTTGATTAGTTTGAAACTCCTATCATTTGGGACGATGCGATGATGATAATGAAAAGAAAAGTTTAAAGAGATATATGGTCTTGATTACTCGGTGATATATATCCGAAGGTTTCTGAGTGTCACGTTTCTGTAGAAGAATTTTTGGTAGAAAATAAATGCAAATTTTAAGGGGAAGAAGAGTCGTAGTTTTTTTTTTCTAAGGTAAAGAATCTCAACAAGAGCTGGCCCAGTTTAAAATAAAAGTGTCAAGAAATCCAATCATAAAGAGACAGAGATAAATAGTTTTTCAACCTAGTAAATCTCCAGCTACTCCATGATCTCTGCATAACAAAATTCTAGCAGGTAAAAGGAATTTTTACAATTTTACTAAGGGGAAATTATTCAATAATCAAGCAGCAGTAAACCATTTCAAGAAGATGGAAATGGTTTCAAGAATTATTTTCAGGGAATGAACGAGAAAAATAAAATATAATTAAGTCCCTCATTATTAAGGTCGACACTTTGGAGAATTGAATAATTTCTTATACATGAAGTTGTTTGATCAAAAAACTTGAGAATAGATAGATGGTAAATGCAACAAGATACCATATATTCATCCCATGCATTATTGTTTCAGTTTGTAATTCCTTTATTATAGTGTTTGTGTTCTTGTAAATCATCTCCTTCCATTTTAATTTTCTTGGATCATATCTTATTTATAAAATCTCAGACAACAGAATATACTGCATGTTCAATGTTACTATATGTTGTCCAGTATTGACACATAAGTGATTTTCTCTGAATGAATGACCATTTGTTTCCAGTTCCTTATGATTTCAAATAATATGTAGAGGGTTCCTCCATGTATTTGAATGTGTGAAGATGATAACTGATTGAATCATGTTTTCATTGATTTGTATGCACATGCTAGAGATACTAAACTCTTGATTTCTCAACACGATGTTCTTTTTCCATAAACTACATGATTAATTCTTAGTAGTGCCCTGTACGCTTATCATGTTTTTCTTCTAATTTACCACTCCATTCTCTTTTAAAATTTGATTGTATGAAACACTTGTAGACATATGCCTCTGAGAGTTGAGATCATTTGTCATCTCAGCTAAGATTGTTTTAGGTCCTATAATTTTGACAAAGAGAGAGGGAAAAAATTCCCAAATATTTCACAATTACTTTACTGCAAATATAGATTTAACATCTTGGAACATCTTGAGGGATAACATGCCCCTTGGGGACCTTTTCCAACCGTGTGTTTCCCTTTGGGTTGTGTCATTCCCCTGCGAGCCTCCAAAGAGATATACTACGAATATTCTCATACCTTGTTCATGATTATGTGGAGTTGTACATGGAAAATTTCATTGTCTATGGTAACTCATTTGAATAAGCATTGGAAAATATTGAAAAGGTCGTGTTTAGATGATGGGAAAAAATCCATTCCCCAAACCATGAAAAATGTTGCATGCTTCTAACTAAAGAGGTAGTGCTTGGACATATTATCTCTGCTGCAGGTATTGAGATAGACCCGCCAAAATAGAAGTGTTATAAAAAATAATGGTTCCCAAGACCCAAAAAGAGGTAAGGATTTTTCTCGGTCTTGTTAGGTACTATAGGAGATTTATAATTTTTTTTACAAAAGTTGCTATACCATTACTTAAATTTTTGTCCAAAGATGATGATTTGTTTTGGATCATTGTTGTCATCATGCTTTTGAAGATTTAAAAGTAAATATTTCTACTATGCCTATATTGAGGGGAACTAATTGGTCTCTCCAATTTCACATTTCTATGGATGCCTTAGAAATTTCTCTAGGGGTTTTCCTTGGGAAAAAATAAAACCAACGTCATTATGCCATTTATTATACTAGCAAAAATCTCACACATGATGATTTGAACAATCTTATAATAGAGAAATAATTTGTAGTAGTGGTACATTATATAAATAAATTTAGGCATTACATCATTGGTTACAAAGTCTTCATTCACACTAACCATGCTTCCATAAGATATTTAATGAGTAAACTAGTCACTAATGGCTCTTGTTACTACAGGAATTTAATGTCACCATCATGGATCGATTTGGTAAGGAAAATATAGTTGTTGATTTCCTTTCTAGAATACAAAATAAAGGTGATGTTGTTCCTATAGATGTTAGTTTTCCATATGAAAAATTATTTGCAATATCTACTCACTCACCTTGGTTTGCAAATACAACTAATTACTTAGCTATAGGGAAGCTACCCAAATAGTTGTCATCACAGGATAAACAAAGGATCATAAGAACAAGTTTTTCCTACTCATGGATCAATGGTGATTTGTCCCATACCAAAGAAGATATCATCATTCGAAGGTGTGTCTGAGAGGACAAAATGTTAGATATATTAAAGGCTTGTCACGATGAAATATGTGGAGGGTAATTCATGAATAAAAGAAAAACCTATAAGCTATTGTAGTGAGGGTACTATTGGCCCATCCTTTTTAAGGATGCCAAAAAGTAGGTACAAAATTGTGACATTTTTCAGAGAATGGGATGGCCAGTACAACCCAATCAAATGCCAATACACCCTCAAGTACCGATCGAACCATTTTAAAAATGGGCCTTAGACGTTTTTGTTCACATCTCCCCCATGTTAAAGAACAAAAGGTATATTCTTATTTGCATTGATTACATTACAAAATGGGTAGAAGCTAAAGCTCTATTTTAGGCTAACAAACAATCAACAATTTTTTTTTCTTTATGGATATATTTTCACTCGATTTGGTGTGCCTAGAGAAATTTTCATAGACCAAGGGATGCAATTCACATCAAGTATTATTAAGTACATCATTGATAAGTACAAAATCAAGAACATGACTTCTTCTTTGTACCACCCACAAGCTAATGGATAGGGAGAGTCCACCAACAAGGTACTATAATCCATTCTGATGAAAACAATGCATATCCACTATAAATACTAGGAAGATTGGTTTCTTGAAGCATGATGGGCCTACAAAATAACTTGCAGAAGTACTACTGGATTCACACCCTATGAGTTGGTATATGGGAAACATATTCTTTTCCCAAAATAATTTCAGATCAAAACTTTCCAAATTGCAACCCAACTAGGAATGGATCTGACAGAGGCACAACAACAAAGGATATTGTAGTTGAACCAACTGGATGAGATCATATAGGGTGATATTCAGTAGACCACCTTGGTACAACAACAACGAAAGAAATGGAACAATAAATTTATCAAAAGGAAACAATTCCATCCATGGGATTGGGCTCTCCTCTTTGATTCAAAGTTTAAAAATTTCAAAGGGAAGCTTATTACTTAATGGTTGGGACCTTATGAAGTAGACACTGTCTTGGATAATGGATCATTTTGGATCAATCCCATCGATGAAGAACAAACTTATTTCCTTGTGAATGGCCATAGGTTGAGGCTATACCATAAACTGATGTCCAAAACATAATTCATTGCAAATATACACTAGAAAGATGAAATGGAAGTGGTAGGAGAGGAAGGCATTCTTTCTACTCCTGCTCTCTCTCCTTGAAGTTCTTCCTTTTTATTTGATAAAAATAAAAATATAAAAATTATAAAAAAATAAAAGACAAAAAATAAAAATAAAGATAAAAATAGAGTAAAAGTAAAGAAAAAATAAGCCCAACTATGAAAACCACCTCTGTGGTGCAGCTGGGTATGGATTTTTCTTGAAAACCAGTCTCTAGAAGGAAGAATTCACTGTCTATAATAGGTTGTTGATATTTTAAACCATAATTCTCCAAATCTTCTGTTGTTCTTGTGTTAGTTGATTGGGGATCCTTTAAGGCCCTCTTAATTACCTTTTCCCATCGACTTCAACACATCATTTGGGACCAAAGGTTAGGGAATTTTTCAGTACCTTGAGGCTTGCATGCATTAATGGTAGGTTCTATCGCTAATGAAAAACATGAATGCATCAATGTTCCTTACTCATCAGATCTTGTAGGTGACTTGACATCATCCCATCTGTTCGTACCTCACAATATGTATTATGGTACCTTGATACTCATTTTCATCAAAGGTGAGTGGCCTCACATCAGTTAATGACATACCTTAATGGTGAGTAATTCGATGATTTATTCTCATGATCTAATTCAATACATTTATTCACATAATGAATAATTGTACCTTGGATCGGAACGTGTGAAGACTTTTGATTTAATTGTACACAACAACTGTAGATTTCATGATTGGAAATAAAAAGGTTGGAATACTATTGGAACATGGCATGTTGGCTAGTTTCAAAAGTAGACAACCTATAGGTAGTTGTAGTAGTTTTGTTTCCATTTCTCAGTAGGTTGTTCCACTACAGATATTGAAGTAACCTCTACTTAGTTACTACTTAGAAATACTTCACTGTTGCACTTTAATTTCTTATAATTATGCAATGTTTATCTCAACTTTTCATTTTTGGCTTCTTGTAAAAATTGACAACAAATAGTTCCAAAAAGAAAAAAAACATCTAGAAGGAATACAAAGTACATTCTATTTTAGGGAGTGAATAAAATTCAAATTCAAACCAACTTCATTCATTTGACATAGAATTTGGAATTCTTGTAGTTCAATAGTTTCATGTATACATCAATTTACTGCAAGAGTTTCTGATTTTGGTAGAAACAACAATAGATCGATCAACTACCATATCCCTTGGTTATGGCATTTGATTAAAAAATATAACAAAGTAGAAGAGTTAATGGATCCCACGACTCAAGTGGTTCACCATAAATCACCCTCAACACAATAGAATTTTTCAGACCTGCAGGTTTCGATAGGCTGACCCCACTACAAAGGTAATTATGGTAAGTTGAAATCATATTTTCGGAATATATGACTAAGAGGGAGAAATTCATGTGATGATTAGAAAACTATCATATTTTCTTAAACCTTGTCAATTCACCATGTGTGTGTCAACAATTCAACACTTGTTCATACCTTTCCACCACACCGCCATTCTATCCAACCACCCTTGATCGATATTTTATCTGACAGGGTTGTGGATGATCATGTCCCCAACTAACTTGAATCAAGTAAGGATTCAAATCAACCAAATTATCATTTATTCACTAGCTTGTATTAGAAACATTAATCCCTTCCTTTCTCCATATTTCCTTATCTGATATTGCAGATAGGTAGAATCCTGAGGCCGACAGATCTCTTGTAGGAAAGAATAACATAATATGAAGAAAATTCTAGTACCAAGGTATGATCCAATTGGGGATGAATTCGTCGATATATTTTTGAGAATAAAATAATATTTTATGAAATTATAATGGCTCCCTTTCTACAAGAAACTATAGGGATATAATTTCAAGGTTACCAAAGCCTTTGCTGAGAGTTTCAATGGAAGTGTAACATTGATAGAACAATTGGTCCTTATTGTTTATGAAGAATTGATTTCTCAAAGTACATTCCTTTCTCAAGGAGAAGAATTCTCATTTAATAACTCAATTAAGGAATTCAACTGTAACCAATTCCTGGTACTTGAGCATTGGAACCCTAATTTGAGCAAGGGAGTCCCTTGGTTTTGTATCAAACAAGAATGGAAGGATGCCCCCTATATAGTGAAAAAGTACATCACTTGTGAAGGAAAGTATTCTATCACATTCAGATATCATTTTAGGTTTCTTTTTTGTTTTCAATAGGTTCGAAAAATGAATCTCCCCTTATTCCTCTTAAAGATTTTAACCAAAATGGATAAAAACATACAAGCCGACCAAAGAACGCAAAAACTAGTTTATTTCATCATGGGATGATTAGAATACTGGTGGGGGAGGAATTAAGGAAGAAGAATCAAACATGTAATCACTTTGTCTTCTAGGGTGGGTTCAAGAAAAACCCCTCAGGGTCTCTGGTAACTCAAGAGAAAGAGGATTCACTTAGGAAGAGCAAGGATACTCCCCTTAAACAAAATAAGAATGAAATAGAGGGAGAACCTTCTAAGAAAGATAAAACTATTGAATGAGAGGGGAAATATCATACATATTCCCAA
>ML817251.1:52825-63689 GCA_009831015.1 Picea engelmannii | reverse complement strand
ATTGAGTAGCACTACCAATTTCTACAACCAAATTATCTCAGGAGTCTGGCAAAGAACATAACAAAGTAATACACTTATCTTCTTTTGCAAGTGTAATATTAATAGATCCAAGTTGACTTACCAGAGTATTGAAGGAATTTATATGCTCTGTCACATACTCCATATTCCATCCTAATATTATACAACTTCTTTCGGAGAAACAACTTGTTTACCATGAAGTTTGATTGATACAATTTCCCCAAATTTTACCATAGTTCCTTGGTTGTAGATTCTCCTGACACATTAAATAACATCGAATTAGCCAGGAAAAGTTGAATCATACTCCTTTCTGTTCTATCCAGCTTCTCTCATCTTGTGACATACTAATATATTGAGTACGAGTAGTTTATGTACTAGTAGTTTGTGTACCAGTAGTTTATGTACTAGTAGTTTGTGTACTAGTAGGCTGTGTACGAACAGGTCATGTACCAAGATCCACAACGATCCATTGTTCTTTGTTTACAAGAAGGTCCTCCATATTGAGCTTCCATAACTCAAAGTTTTTATTGTTGAACTTCTCAATCTCAATTTTAGAACTTCTTTCCATGCCCTTTCAACACACAAATCACCACTACAATGATCCCACTGAACCACCGTTTATCATTGACCCAAGATATAATCAATCTATCAAGACCAATCCAAAACCTCAACAACAAAGGCGTCCTTGTAAAGCCAAAAACATGCTCTAATACCACATGTAAGTTTTAAACCTATGAAGTAAAGCAATTCATATAGATTCTAAGAAAAACATAAATTAATCAATTTCTCCCACATATAGTACAGAAAACCAACCTTCCTTGGTGTTGAACCTCTCAAATATTTATTGTATTAATTTCACCATTCACAATACAATATATACACAATATTTTAGGTATTATGCAGCTACAAAAACCCTAATCCCTTAATCCAAGATTAATTTAGAAAGCCGCTAAAAATAGCAAAAACCACCCAAAAAACATATTTTGGGGTACTGACCCAAACGCTCCGTGTAACCAGGGGGAGAAATCCTACCCCCCGGGACCCTGCTAGGAAATATCCCAATACACATGCCCACAAATAAATATAGGTGATGGGATCGTCAGACAAAGTCATCAAATATGATGCACCCCCCCACACATGCAAAGAAAATAACACATACCCAACAAATAGGAGGTTTTTTTGTATTTGCAGACCAAACCACTAGGTTTGTCATCCCAAACATAAATATGAGGGAACCAAATAAAAATATACATACTCTAGAGTTGTCATTACCTCCACCCAAAAAAAATGAATTGGAACTAACACGTAGGTGCTCCTAAGAATGTGCTCCCGCTCTAGGAACACACACACGCTTTAGGAACACATGTGCACTCTTATGATTTTTTTTTATTTGTTTCCTTGTCTCTATTTCTATCCCCGGCCCATCTAACCTTCACCTTATGTCTCGTTCATTTGGTTTAATCAATTGTTTGTATAGTTTTCCATTTGGTCTATACAAAAAATGGTATCATTCATTGTATTCATATCAATTATTCAATAAAATATATCATTTTTTACAAACCCACAATACAAAATACAATAGTTCATTGTATTCATATATGTTATTCAATAAAATATATTAATTTGTACCTCCTTTACCTTTTTCCTCTCTTACATTAGACCCTCATACCCACCTTCTCTTGTCTCACCTATTTCCCCATATTCTTACACCTCCCCCTTTTCCACCCACATCCATCTACCTTCCCTCTCCACTCACATCCTCTCCCAATTCCTTCATCCTCTCCATCCCCTCCCTCTACCCCTCTCTCCCTCTATAAACCCCCCCCCTCTCTATATATATCCCCCTCCATATCTCACTCACTGTATCCCCCTCCCTCTCCCCCCCACCTTTTTCTCTGTTATTAATTTGTTGACATATATTTTCTTACAATATTTATAGTAGTAATTATTTAAACAAAATCATCTAAGATAAATTTTTTTTGAAAAAGGTAGTGTCCCTTGAATTGAAATAGTGATAAAACACTAATGGGTTGAAATAAATAAACATCATGACCATTTGCAGGAGTAGATTTAATGGAATCAATGGTTGGATTTAATTATGATTACTATGAGATTTTATTCTCATAGGTGACGTATCTGTGTGAGAATGCACCATGAAATCCTAGAGTGGAGAACATTACCCTCCCCACTCTCTCCCCTCTCTTCTCTCTATCCCCCACATATACCCCTCTCTCCTACCACTCCCTATCCCCCCCCTCTCTCTTTATATCCCTCCTTATACCTCCCTCTCTCTCTCTCCCTCACTCTATATCCCTCTTTCTCTTTCACTCACTATATCCCCCTCCCTCTCTCTCCCCCCTTTTCCATATTTACCTCTCTGATCCAGGAGGATCCAGGAATGCTCACAGAGGTCCAAGAGGATCCAAAATGTCCACAGAGGTCTAGAAAGGTTAAAACATGGTTAAAATTCAAATATCCCAAATTCTCTAAAACAATTCCACCAAAGTGTAGAGCTTGACGATAGCTTCCCAACATTTCAAAACTTTCCTCAAACGAAGTTCGTATGCAAAACATATGGCTGGTCAAATTTCAAGTTAACCAAGTCAAAGGTCAAAATCAAAGGGGGTCAAGGTGACACATGTCACCACTAAAAGGATGACACATGGCATGGCCTTACAACTGTACACAAATGACGTGACCACACCCCAAGGAGCCACATGGCATGACGATACACTAACTGGGAAAATATGTTTCCAAGTGACTTAACATTTGTGCAATCCAAGTGGACTAATTATTTGTTGACACATGGCATAAAAAATCCAATGAGAGACTACTATGTGGAAACCTCCCATTGTCCAGTTATGGTTTATGTGAAATAAAATTTTATGCGATTCAACAGGGGTTGAACCTGTGACCTCCCAACGCTCTACACAAACCTCTGTTACCAATGCGCCCACATAATGTTTCTTAACCATACATGGTACCACATCCTTTTAATGTTGGTCAAAGGTTTAAACAATGGAAAAATGGTCAAGGGCCTAAGTCCTCGAACCTTGGTTATATGTGATGTATATGTGACCATGACCTATATTCGCGTGAGGAGTTAACAATGATCCACAAATATACCATGAATATTATATGGTTAAAAATCATATATAACAAAACAAAGAAATGATCGGAGGTTGGTGGGGCTCGAATCCTCGACCTACTAAACATAGAACCAACACCTTAACCAATATGCCAACGAGGCCCTTTATTATGGGATTCCCCAACCCATTGTTTAATATTCATGCCGAAAGGTGTGGATAGCAAGTTGGGACATTCCCTATATATGTGCATGGACCCAAAAGTATGCACACATTCCTAGGTGCACACATTCCAATGCAAGGTTACATTTAAGTGTCTTGAAGTACATGTTGATGGTATAAATACTTTTAGGCTACATCGTAAAGCGTATCAAGAGGTCCCTTGATGGAATTTTAAGAACTTTATATTCATTTTTGATAATTTTTCACAAGGAATCCAGTGGTGCATTCTATTTTTGGGTTTGAGAAACATAGAAAAAGGTCATTGTAAAACACAAGCATTTGAGCATTAATAAATAGTTCTATATTGGAAGAGGACCTGGAGACGTAACCCAAATTGGGTGAACTCTGTTATCAAACTTGTGTATTTGATATTACCATTGTTGTTCATTTTTTGCTCAATTTTTTGTAAGTCTTTTATCATTAAAGTGTATTTGGTTAGATAAGTATTTCACATGTAAATTGAAAACAATCAAGTGATCATTATTATTTCGAAGATCAAGTAGATGTGCATACCAAAAGGTGTGTTCAAGAGGGTGTAATCCAAATGTTAGGGATGATCAAAATTATTCCATCAGGGAATATTTGGCCCAATCTCCTTGTAGGATGTCCGCTCTCGAGGTACTCCAAAGTTTTCAACAACAACGAATTGCATTGATTTTTGTTATTGTGGCTACGGATGCTTCTAGCTCATAGATCGTCACATTTGACCCTTCTAATGTCAAACATCGCCTCCCTTATCATGTCACATTTTAGATTCAAGTGGTGTATGCCATGAAGAATATTTTTAGGATGGTGATCAATGAATGGGAATCGATGTGTATGATGTATCTTTCTTGTTGGAAAGATATTGTCTCTTTAAAGCTTGCTTTGTCCCCTACTCTTTTGACCTCATTTGATGGTTGTTTCTTTCAAACCCATGGGATACTTTCCTTCTTCCCCATATAGTTGGGAGGAAAAATTGTGTACGTTGAGGTGGAATTAGTCGAAACTGAACTTGACTACAACCTTTTGTTAGGTCTCAATTGGACTTATGCCATGACCATTGTCGTATCTTCGGTTTTTCGAGTTATTTGTTTTCCTTGTGAAGGGAAAATTGTGATGATTGACTAGTTTTATTTTAGTCATTCATACTCAGCTGTGTGAGTAGGATCTAATATCTCGTTAATATATTGTTCCCAAATGATGACCAAAATTATTGGTGTTGGGATGTATTCTTATTTTATGGGAAATTTTCGTATCCCAACGACAATTTTGTACATTAGCTCCACTCTGTCTAGCTTGCGTTCACTGGATTCACTGGTTCCTATGTCCCAAGAAAACCATTTTCAAATGACATAACTTGAATATCCTTGGATTCTAGCATCCCCATCCATTTTGGTAGAAGGGATCAAGCATGCAAGAATGGAAAGTCCATTGTTTGTAGTAGATATTACCTATAAGGCCATACAAAAGGCCGCTGCAAACTTAGATCCAAATCCTCTTTGGATAGAGGATGTTGATGATATTTTGAGGCCCATTTGGGTGACTAACTCTTCTCATTCTCCTGATTATATTGAGATGGTACTGCCCTATGATGAGGATATTTTAGAGGTAATGATGGTTCCATAGAGGCCTTGGGAGGATTTAAATCACCGGTCATATTTTCTTCCAGATATGGATTGCATTGACATAGGAGAGTTCCATGTCCACATGAATGAAAATGTTGATAGGGCCATGAACCCTTTTGTGAAGAATGGTGTTTATGCTAAAGGGGGCATGGAAAATATTTCAGAAATGATGCCTATTAACATATCAAATGGTCTGTCCTCGAGGTGTAGGATAGTTAGTCACATAGTGTGTTCTTATGGCACTCTATGATGTTAAAGTCACCGGTTCGAAACCTATGGGGAAAAAAATCCAACCATGTTAAGGGTTGGTGTGGCTCATATTAGGTGTGATCCCCAAGTGATTTTGATGACTTAGATTCTCCTGAGTCTCAGTTTCTCAGCCACAGACTAGTCCCACAGGTCATAGAAAAACTAGAAAACAAAAAAAACCAAAACATATCAAATGATCTGAACATTGTGGAAATTATGTTCTTTGGTGCATATTATTCTCCTGAATAGATTCGTGGTTATACTTCCTTGTCTAAGGAATTTTGTGACATTTTCACTTGGTCATATGAGGAGATTTCAGGGATAGACCCTTGAATTTTCCAACATGAAAAAATACTTATTCTAATGCTATGCATGTTTGGAAAAATTTGAGGCCAATTAACCATAGGAAGGAAGCCACCATAAATCTTGAGGTAGAGAAGCTCCTTAGAGCGAGTTTCATCTATCCGGTTCCACTTATGGATTGGGCATAAAACTATATTCCAATTGACAAAAAGAAAGGAACAATCCATGTTTGTATGGATTTTATGGATTTGAACAAGGTTTGTCCAGAGGACAAGTTACCGACACCATTTATTGATCAAATTATCAATGAATGTGTGGAGATCAAGATATTATCCTTTATGGATAGATTCTCTGGCTACAATAAGATCCAAATTAAACATAAGGATCAACATAAAACCACATTTATTTTTCCTTGGGGAAAATTTTCATACCAAAAAATTCCTTTTGGTCTTAAAAATGTTGGAGCTACCTTCCAACAAGCCATAACCTTTTCCTTCCATGAAATGAAACACATTGTTGAGCCATATTTGGACGATCTAGGTGCTCATTCTCGTCATAGAGTTGATCATTAAATCACCTCTTCCTTGTGTTCTAGAGATGTTATTATCACATCCAGTTGAATCCACACAAATGCAATTGTTTTGTCACTTCAGGGAGTCTTCTTGACTTTATCGTTTCAAATAAATGGATCACGATGGACCCTTTAAAGGTTGAGGAAATATTTTAGTTTCCTCCCTTAGGCACTATACATCAACTTCAAATTCTCCACGCAAAAGTGAATTTCCTTCATCATTTCATTTCCAACTACACTGAGATGACTAAGGGTTTCATGCATTTTTCTAAAAAATGAGGTCCCTTTCAAATGGGATACTTATGCCCAAAGATATTTTGATGCATTGAAAAATGATTTAATTTCTTCCCCTCTCCTTAGTTCGCTCGATTTTACTCGTGAGTTATTGATGTACTTGGCATCATTTGAATCAACCGTAGGTATGGTTTTAGTGAAATAGGATGATGCGTTCATCAAACACATCATTTATTACCTAAGTTTCATTTTTGGTCGATGTTGAGTTGCAATATTCAAACGTTCAAAACTTGGCTTTGGTAGTTGTCCATGTTGTCCATAGACCCTGGTATTAGATTCTCCTTCGCAAAACTATTTTTATTGAGTATTTCAATACTTTCTAGTATGTATTAACTCATCATATCATCAAAAATAAATTCAACAAATGGATTTTGAATTTGCAAGAATTTGACTTAGACTTCATGTCCACCAAGTCCAAAAATTTGCTTGTTTTTGCAGAGTTGATGTCGGAATTTCCCAGACAAGATAAAAATGAAATTTTTTAGGACTCCTTTATGAATGAATCCATCTTCTTGATATCTTCTATTGATACTTGGTACGGATAAATTATTATATATCTCTATAATTTGAATTTTTCCCTGCATTATTTGAGAGATTAGCGATGACGCATTCCCCACTAGGAGAAAAACTATCTCATCATTGGTGAAAAATTGCATCACTGTTCTGTAGACTCAATTTTACATCATTGTTTGACTCGCGAAGAAACAAAGTCCATATTAAATGAATATCATAGTGGAGCATGTGGAGGTCATCTCTCTGGGTTCGAAACAACCCAAAAAATTGTGCATGTTGGATATTTTTGGTCGACAATCTTCAAATATTTTATCGAGGTGGTCAAAAAATGTCATTGATGTCATGTTTTTACTCATAAAATGCACACACATCCTTCTTTTTTATATCCAATTATCACCAAAGACCCTTTCACTAAGTGGGGTGTTTAGTTTTTGATGTGCCATCCTCCTTTGGATATGGGGCATCATTACATTGTCATGGTCGTCAATTGGTTTATGACGTGGGTGGAGGCCATGCCTACTTTTTTGATTGATGGTGAGACTAATGTGATTTTTATATTATATCATGTGATTTCCCAATTCAAATTTGTGATAGATATTTTCACTGACCATCGAAGTCACTTCCAAAAAATGATGATGTCGGATCTCACATCAAAATTGGGTTTTAGGAAGGAGAATTCATATACATATCACCCATAGGAGAATGGGTAAGTTGAGGTTGTTGCTAAGTCTCTCAATACCATTATCTAGTGTACCATACATACGAGTAAGTTTAACTGGCACACCATGCTTTATCCAACTTTATGGGAATATTGAATTGTGGTTAAGACTGCTACTTGTTTTTCGTCGTTCCAAAGCGTTCCTTGTTCACTTTTAACATCTTTACGAGAAGCGTCATGATGTCTCCATTGCGAATGAGGCACATAAAAAATGAGTTAAGAGACTGTATGACAAGGAAGTGCACCCAAGGATCTTCTCTGGAGGTGAAATTGTTTTGGTCTATGACCAGGACAAATACCCCTTAGGCGTGGGAAAGTTTAATCCATTGTTGAATGGTCCTTACCTTGTGAGGTGTGTCACGTGGAAAGGAGCATACGAGTTGGAGGATTTTGAGGGGAATGCGCTTTTGGAGCCCATAAATGGGCTCTATATTAAGAAGTATTATGCTTGAGAATTTATTATTAGGAATTCGTCTTGTAATTATTGTACATTATTGTATTTAGTGTTAGTTTAGATTTTTTTTTTTTGCGTTAGTGGTGCTTATGTTTCTTCTACTTGATTGACAGATGTCACATGATTCTTCAGTTTTTGTAGGGTTCATTGATGGCTCTAGTCATCACACTCGAAACCTTTATTCCACCACTTGGGTAATCTATTCTCTTGTGGGACAATCGGTCATTTATAAAGGTGCTTGTTTTGGCCCATCTACTGATAATGTGGTTGAATATAACATTGTTGTTGAAATATTTTTTTATTCCATTACACATGGCACTCAGTCGTTAGAATTTCATTTGGATGCTTAGTTGGTACTGTCTCAGCTAAATGGATAATTTCATATTCGTGACCCTATGCTAATTTATGGTTTATTTCGGGTACATTTGTTGGAGCATCATTTTGATTATATCACTTATATTCATGTTCCAAGAATTTACAATTCATTATCTGATGCATTTGATAGCTATGTGTTAGATTGGAATTTATATCATTCACATTAATCATAAGCACTAAAAATCATACATGTACATAATAGAATCATAGGCATATTGTCATTAAGGAAAAAACATTTATCTGTATATATTTCATCATCAATGTTCATTAATTACAAAATGTGAATCATGTTACAAAATGGGATTTTCGTCTCGCTTTTCCATATCTAAGGACCAATAATAAAAAAAATATAAAAATCACTTCATCACGATACTAAGAATCCATATTTTCCCTCTACATGTCTCTTGTAACATACCATAACATTGGATAGACATCCAACGAACCACACCCATGCTCATGATACCCCAACCACATGTCGTTGCATCTTCTCTGGAAAATCCCCAATCTATATCATTGGCACAGGGTGTACCAATATATCCAGGTTCCTAATGGACACTATCTAGTACTTAATCCACACCCCCTCCTGGTTTGTCATCTCGACCACATTGTCCATGTCAAGGAAAACCTTGAGGTCGTCTTGGCTCCACATATTCACAATCAAGTAATCAAATCATTATCTTGATTCACACAAAACCTATTTACTTCTTAAATCATTTATTGAAATAAAATATAAAAATCAAATAATTAAAGAAAACAGTTTCTACCAATATATTCGTAGGCACTTCCAGGATGAATTGGCATCTCTCGATCATTTTGATAATATGTCCTTGGACAAAGATAGTCCTCTATCACAGCAACTTGGAGTAACCACTAAGAAAAAAATGTATCATCCTAGGGATCACCCAACAAAATTCCTCCTTGCCTTGGTAGTACCTCAGTCCATCTCTCCATCATTCCATCTCAGACATAATGAGGATGTATATCCACCCGAGGACTTAGCATAGACACTCTCTTGAAGAAAAAAATGCATAGGATGCTTCCTAATACAAAATTATTCAACTTGCCTTCCTTACATCTTGTTAGTTTATCTTTCATGCACATTATAAGTGAGGTACTTCGGTCATATAATACATGATTTAAGCATTCTAATGCATAGAAAATCATGGTTCTTGAAGCCTGATGCAAAGATGTTGACCCTGCAATGCAGGAAATCATCAAGACAATGATTTTAAGGATGAAGCTCTCTAATTGTTTTATTGGGAGTTGGCTCCCAAATGTTTTTTTCTTAGTCGAGCAGTAAATAACAATTTATGCATTGATTTTGATACCAAATGATCCTTTTCCTTTCAATTTTACTACATCGCCTTCATAAGGTATCCCTGTAAGGAAACATATATCTTCTATCTCAATTATCAATGATTTTGCATTGATCATAAAAGCATCAACATCAGGATCCCAGTAATGAATTAGTGTTTACATCAATCTTGTTTGGGCCCTAATACCATTTCATTGGAAGAATTTATAAAATATGCACCGTTGGAGTACTTATTGAGCCTCTAGGTAATCCATGACTTGATTATCTGCATTCCCATGCTCCTTTTCCCTCCACTCTATCACCATCCTGCCAAATTTCAAAATTTTCGAGTCAAACTTTTATTTTTTATTAATTGGCATAGCATACATCTCTCCATATACGTGAACCATGTCAAAGAAGGTCACGTACATGGCCGTGAAACCTTAAAAACCATTTAAAACTAAACAAATCCTATAAAATCTAAAAAACAATTGGATGAAAATGAAGAAGAGGGAATGGTCTCTTACTTGTTCCAGTCATTTTCAAATTCTAATCCCTATGCATCATATACTAGTCCTCAAAAGGTTGAAAGGTAAAAAGGGCTCCAAATGCACTCCAATGGTAAAAATTAAATGGTATGGTAAATTTCATTTTTCGCCTATTTTAACCTATTTTCTATCCTTTTATATAGTTTTTTACGCCTTTTAACATTTATTTTTCCAATTCGACTAATAATGCTATGGAGATGTTTTGTCATGTAGTTTGCTTTGAGAGGTGTTTCTTTCTCAGAGGTGTTCCAACATATGTTGGCATTTTTCAACTTCTTCGACATGTATTGTGTTCCCTACTAGCATATAGGGTAGGTTTCATCTCACCTGCACAATGCATTTATCTGTATTGATCACATATTTTCCATAGGTTCGATCCTATTCATTATGGAATTATACCTTCAAGATACTCTACAGGTGTTGTTTATGAATGGTAGATATTACCTCTTCATGGGGGTCCTAGTTAGTTCCTCATGAGTGGTTTTGGCACCCATGTTGTAGTTTTTTCTGTAGGCTCGGAAGCCGTGTTTAGTCCTTCCATGAATTTGTGTTGAAGGCTCATGTCTTCTTTTCATCTTTTGTTGGCTAATTATCCGTAAGGATAAAAAAAAA
>ML817251.1:529-30074 GCA_009831015.1 Picea engelmannii | reverse complement strand
CCTTGAACATAACACATTTTTATGAGTCTTCACCTCACTATATTGGGTTTAGTATGGCTTTAGGAGTATTTTCTCATTTTTTAGAATAATATCCTCCAACTAGTTATTCTTCTAGTCATATGGATCATTTGTTGATTCCTTCTGTGTCCCAGACATATCCTAGTTCATAGTCTATGCTACCAAAGTCACTTTTGTGTCGTGTTTTTGTTCAATGGAAGTCGACCTGTGTCAATCGCTCTATATAAATCTTTATAGACGGCCTTCCCTTGTGTCAAGTACTTCTCAATTTCGCAAGTATCTTTGTATGTCACTCATTCTAGTATAGAAGGCCCCCATTGACTTCTTGCTGACGGGTCTTCTCTTATTGATTGTGACTCATTGCACTAAGAGTATGGCCAATAATTTCACCCTGGGCCTATTTACATAATTGATAGGTGGCCTTGCACTCAACAGGTGGAAAATAATAATTGGTCACTAAATGAGAGGTTTCCCTTGTGTTCAAAATCAACAACCATTATCACACACATGGATTTGTGTAGTACCTTGGTTTCCATTTTACCCCATTGGTGGATTCATCATATTTGTTGGTAGTATTCATCAATGAGTACTATTGAGAGAGTCTTTTATGTGTTCTATTCCATCCAAAACATGTCAGAGTCGTACCTTGGTGTGGTTACTTCAATATTTTTGTCTAATTTCTTCCAAATATTTTTCCTTCTGCTACTCCTTGTGCCAGATGATGGAGGATGCCTTAATGTGTTCCTTCCAACATATCTCTTCCTATCGATTTCAACACATGTTTCTCTAGGATAGGGATCTAGATTCATTTTTAGTACCTTGGGACTTGTATTCATCAATTGCATGTTCCCTCACTATTGATAGTGGGAATGCATCAATGTCCTCTGATTGGTAGATTCTATTAGGTGTTCGAAATCATATCCTTTATTCACACTTGGTAGATTGAACTAGGTACCTTGATGCCTAGTATCATTATCGATGGGCTATCTCACATTTGTTAATGGTATACATCATTGATCAATAATCAAACGATGCCTCACTTTGTTCAAATTCAACACATCTATTTTCATAGTGTATACTTGTACCATGGAGGTTTGTTATGAAGGACTCAGGGAAAGTATGAGAATCACCTATTTTGTGATCCTACCCAAGTTGTATTGATTGTACAATCTTCTTTGACATTGGTACTTGCAGAGGAACACTTCAAATATCCTCTTTTTTATTATGAGACATAGCTCCATTGTGTATCCATCCATGGCTATGATCTACATTTTCATGGATCCACTGTGTATTTCCCTCATGGCCATGATTTCTACTTTTATATATCACATGGATCCACTATGTAAATTTTTCATGGCCATGGACATCAGTTATGATTTCATTACTTATGGATCCATAATGTACTTGATTTGGTGACCATTCTTATATCACTCCTAAGCATGGACATGCCAAAATTGGGAAGAGATTATCTTTCTTGTTTCTTTTGTATGCATTGTTATGGAATTGGTCTTAAACTACTTTTTCCTAGGCCCCTCCAAAATATTATGATTATTTTGTAATGTATTTCAGCCATTAGTTTCTCTTCTGACCTCACACATTAGGGAGAATATGTTATAGAATCATTTTACACCACATATACTTATGATGACTTATTGACCTCAACTACATTCCTTTCCTTGCTCACAGGACCATTTTCCCCTTTTTCCTCCTAAAAAATACTTTAAAAACCCCCATTTTTCTTCATGTACACAACTATCCTTAAAACATCTCGCATACATACACTAGTTTCTAGTTAGCAACCTGCATACATGTTAATTTGGCTCAAAAACAAATTCTGACATTTTGGGTGGATTTGACGGGTTCCTTAGGTTCCCAACCTCCTATAGCCCATACATGACTACTCCAACTATCAAAGCAGAGTATAAATTAGAGCCTTGGGGTGGAGGAAAAAGGAGAATAGAGAAATGCATCCATATGCTATTGATTTTAATTCAATCATGTAAGTGCCCTTTTCCCCTTGCATCTAAGATGATCCCTTCCATATGTAAACCCTTGTTTTTAGAAGTTGTGTTCTCCCTCTCTTGTCAGGAAGAAATCCTTTTCCTTCCTTGGACATGTTTGAGTACAAAGTATTAGAGGTGTTTTTTATCATCTCCGGGCTTGGGTGGAGGAACTTGGAGCCTATTTTCAGTACCGTGCCACAATGGTTATAGGTTGTAACCAACTTTGATGTTGTTCATAATAAAATATCTCTCTTTCTCGTCCAATTTCATATGTTGATTTATGTTCTTAGTACATTTTCTGTATCTTAATTTGAATCTATTATGCAAATGGTGATGATCATGATTTATTCAATTATTGGATAACTACCTATTTGTAGTTTCTCGTCTCTTTGCATGCAAGGGATTTAAAAGGGTTGTTGCAGAAGAGAGTTGGAGTGAAAGTCTTCATGTGGGATCAACATCAAACGTCGAATTCCTGGTTTTTTCTCTTCCCTCTCCCTCAAAAGTTAGTTATTGAAAAGTAGTTATTCTCAATTAAATCCTTGATTTGAGTTTGAGAGTGGTATTTTAGGGTATCACTATGTTGTGTCACTGACCCATATCCATAGGAATGTTTTTTCCATAATATATATATCGTACATTCCTATAGGTTTGCTTCGCTAAAACTTATTTCAAAATGATTCGTAAACAAGAGGATTATATCGTATTTGTCTTGCCAACATGAAAATATATGTAAAACAAATACAACCTCATCTCTTTATATAATGGAAAATGATTCGACCATCCAAGCCACAAGTCGAGTCAGTTCAGATAAAAATAAATTCGATTACCTTGAAGTCGATATGGGAAATAAATCAGAAGGAAGACAGGTCGGGTTGGAGGAAGGTCGGCTCATCCAAGTTGAGTTAGATGAAATTTTTATCGTCCAGGTCAAGTCGGATGAAAGTTGACTCGACCAGGGGAACCAAATCAACCAAATGAAAACCCTGTCAAATCATAGGAGTATCTATTAGACTAGGACTTGTTGTCAGTTGAATAAGGAAGGGAAATCAACCAAAGGGAAATCCCCATTGAAGTGGGTTGACATGTGATTAAATAAATCAATTAAAAGGTATATAAGGTGGCCAAACATGAAGGAGAAGCCTTGGAGAGTCGGATTTTATGACCAACAACTAAAGGGAAAGTGTGAAGGCAGAATTTCACAAACGACGTCATGTAAAAATGTTTGGATGGTGGATTCAACAACGAGGTGCATTTAAACTTTTTGGGAAAATTTTAGGTAAACCACAACACATAAAAAGGTATGGAAGTCAATTGTAAAATTCACAGGAAGAGAAAACATTTTATAAGTTTAATTTTTCATTCAACGATAGTAAAAAACATATAGGGAGAAATTGATAGCAAACAGAGTGGAAAAAACATGTATATGGCTTGTGGGTAGTTACTAAATTCCCATACAACATCATAATTTGAGATCTAATCCATCTACGATTTATGGGAAAAGTGAAATTCCCCAACAATTTGATAATGTTCCCAACGAATCCAAAATTAATTTAGAAACCTCCAAATAAATAGAAACGACTCAGGAAGGAGGGTCGTCGATTTGCAACTTCTGAATCAATGTACAGGTGTGGTTAAATAGTTGTTATTCTTGTTTACTAACCCACGAGGACCATATTAATATAAAATGATCTCAAACCAAATGACAGGGAGTTCTCATTGCTAAAACATACACATACAACCAATAACTTAGAGTGCACACCATTTACCATTCATAAACAAATACAACCACAAAAATCATAAAAAATAAACTCATAATTTACCCTACAAACATAAATGGGAAAACCAACATTCTTTTGGCTTCGACCAGGCTCTTTGGGTCATTTATATGCTCCTCAATGACATCTGGGAAGCCTCTCTACATCATTCACCGCAATAACCCTTTTCTCATTGTGAGAAAACATAATATAGAGGATTGAGTTGACTAAGAGGATATGTAACATCCCCATTTTCAAACCCTGATATAAAAACACACACACACACAAACACAAACACACACATATATATATTTTAGATGTCATATATGGATGAGAACCAAGTGATGTATATTGTAAATATAGCATATGGACAAGTGTCAAAGTGATGTAATATGTAAATGATGTAAATTGAATATAACGAATAAAATGAATTGCTAGCTGGAGATGGACATAGATTTGGGGGATAAGTATCCACAAGAGATGGTATGGTTCCAAGGAGGGGGAGAGCTACCCATGTCTATTAAACCAAAACCCATTTCCTATTTTTCTCTAAATTATCCATGCCATGAACCTTCCATTAGTTATTGAGGGTTCTAGAGCCCAATCATTGAAATCATGTAAGAGGGTTGGTGTGAGATTCACTTCCCATAGTTATTGAGAGCATGGGGGACGAGTACAATCAACTTGGGGAAGAGTGAAAGTCAAGAAAACAAGATAAAGAGAGGAAATTGGTATGGGGAGAGGACCATATTTAAGCATTCATGTTTTTGTATGTAGAGCTATTTTTACATGGATGTTTTTGGCTTGCAATGGAGTTATGAGAGATAAATATTGGAGGTAGATGTTGTGGACATGTTTGACTATTGTTTGGAGTTGTAATATCATAAAGAAAGAGGTTTCATTCTTGGGAGTGACGTGTTGCTCGAAATTCATCCAAGAAGCATACATTTTGGCTGCTGGGTGAATTTATTTTGCAGTTGTAGAATTCCTGAAGTCCCAAAAATTAGAATTCTTGTCCAAACTGTGTTGGAAGCCCTAGAGGGGAGTGGAAAGGAACAAAGGAATATGAGTAGTGAAGGGGTGTTCCATCCCTTGGGTTGTGCAGGTTGAGGGCAAGTGTGTTGGTGGTCTAGAATTAGTTGAGAGTTTAACTATTGAAAGGGGGACATTAGCTAGCGTTAGGGACCTCTGTACCTTGTGGATTCATAACTCCAACTCAGGGGTGTATTGTTGTTGATAATTGGAACAACAAGACTATGGTTGGGAGGAATGTATGTCCTCTGCAACATGTTGCAAATTTAATCAAGATAAGTATTCTTATGTGTTGTTTTACCCATGTGAACTCTTGATATATTTGTTTCACAATTAACTCTAATTATGTTGGTTAAGTGCTACTTGTTGTGAGTAGAATGATGCATATAAATCTATATTTTATGATTGAATGATGCTACCTGCACTTAGTTATTACTGTGCACATTTAAAGTAGTTGTATTTATGTTTTAATTAGCATGGAAAGTTGAATGAGCTTAAATGAAATGTTGTGTATTACTTCCTCATTTTAAATTGGTATCTGACATTTTTAGTGAGTCATTTTAGGGGTGATGTGACCCAGCTGGGGGTTGGGTACATTACAAAGTGGTATCAAAGATACTATTTCAACACTAGACTCATATGGGCAAAGAAACAATGCGAATTTGGGTAAAATTTGTTGTTACAGATTTATCTGTGGTGAGATTGGGGAAAAATGGGAGAAAATCATAGTAAAATCCCCAAAATCATGGTTAAGATTCATGTTTAAATAAATTAGAATTGTTTAAGAGATTCAGTGGAACCAATCGACAAATTTGTAGAGTTAAATTCAACCTGGAAGGTCGAAAATCGAGTTTTAATGGTGGTCTATAGAAGTTGGACGTATTTGATTAATCGATGGTTAAGATCGTGTATGATCATGAGATTATGATCAAGATTTACTTTAATAGATTTAAAAATGTATAAGGTATTGAAAATTTGGAAGGTTGACTAAATAAACAATCAGGATCTATTTTTGGAATTTTGCAAAGGAAGAAAATCAATGGTCTAGATTAGTTTCAGAGGTTGGAAGGAGAAATTCGATCGATATTAAAGATATTCTTAGCTTGAATATCAACGACTTAGATTCGTTGGGGATTTTGGTAAAAAAATTCTAAGTGTGGAAATTCACAAAGAGAAATTGTCGGTGGTTGATGGTTGGGTTGGCCTAAATGGTGAATAAGTTTGTTTCAGCTAGAAGACATCTCTGATGGTCGACGACCAATGGTTGAATTGATGAAGTTGGATGAAGATTTGGGTTCATATAATAGAAGTCTTTGATCGCCGATGACTGATGGTCGGGGATTGGTAGATTTTGGCCAAATTTCACCAACAAAACTCATCGATAAATGATGGTCTGGGATCAATAGAATTCAATGAAGGTTTTATGTGTCCAAAGGGGATCATTGATCATCTATGGTTGATGATTGGGGGTTAGTGGAATTTGAAGAGAGTTTCATTTGTCCTGAATAAATTGTCAATCACTGATGAAAAATGATCAGTCAACAACAGATTTAGTGGTGTGTTTTAAAGTCTTCCAAGAGAAATTTTTGATTGTCAACGAAGGAAAATACGATGATGACATCATCATCCACATGTCATGCCATGTCAGCATCCATGTGTCATGCCACATCATCCAAGTTGAAATATTAGGATGATGTTTCATGCCATATCAACCTCTACATGTCATGCCATGTCAACCATTACCATGTCAACGAACAAGGTTGGCCAATAGCTGACGGTTGGGTCAACCGATTTGGGTGAAGTGTTTTCAATAGTCGTCAGGGATCCTCGATCATCGATAGGTCGATGGTTAGGCGTCGACTGAATTGGTGAGTATTTTTCATTATCGAACAAATATCACCGATGACTGATGGTCATATCAATTGATTTAGAGTTGTGTACAAATCAGGTTTTGGGGAAATGCGTTGGTGGTCGATGGTCATGTCGAAAAATCGAGAAAAATGTGGTGCATGCCCAAGGGATAACATCGATCACAGATGGGCGATGTAGTTCTCATCAATGAATTAGATTCCATGTGATATAAGATCAATGGCTCATATTTAAGGGGTTGTGACAATAGTAAAATAGTCAATTTTGTGCAAAATTTTGTGGTTTTTGAAGTTCATTATGTTGCGGGGTGATTTTGAGGCCCTAAATGATGTTTTTAGCCAATCAAAACCCAGAAGAGGAGAGTGTACCAAGGTGCACTCTATCTCTACATCTCAAATAAAATAACTTAGAGAGAGTTATCCAATGAGCTGAATGGTTTGCAAAACAGGGCTCGCATGAAGAAGTTACAACCAAAACAATGAGGGTAAAATTTTGTCACCAAAGTTACTTCAAGAGGGAATAACTCCATGCTCAAAAGTCTATTTAGGGCACAATAGTAGTCAATGGAAATATTATGAATCATAAAACATATCCATGGAGCTAGATTTAAGATATGGGTATGTAAAAATGTGCAGGAAGAGAAATAAGACACCTGTAACATACATAGATAAATTGGGTAAAATAGTCAAAACTACTCTAGACCATAAGTTTAAGCTCAGAGCTCATATTTGAGAAAATGAATGGTCATTGGAAATTTCTTGAGGATTAGAAGGCATATGTCAGGAAGTAAATAGATTGTTGTAGAAGTGAATGGGTGGAACTTGAAGCATGTGGATGTTGTAGCGTTTCTCTCAGAACTCATTTTGAGGCATGAGTATAATCGTTGGAAATATTTTTTGAAGAGGAATGCATTTAAGGAATCACATTTTGGAGTAGTACATGAATATTGTTCATAATTTAAAATGAAGAATGAATATGCAAGAGTTCTTTGAACTCAAACTTGGGAACATGACCATGGATGAATGCGATAAAGTTATTGGAAATTCTTAGGTATGTGAGATTCATCAGGGATACACCTGAAAGTGAAAATGTATCCCATGAAATTCATGATGAGGACACAAGGAATATGAATCAAGAATGGAGAAAATCCAACTTTGGGTTGAACACCAACCACTTTCCTAAGATTAATATGAGGAAGTTTGATGTCAAGGACCCAATCCCATGGATACTTTAGATGGAGAAATTCTTTGATCTACATAATGTGCCACTATTTAGGGCTTAACATACACACAAGGTACAAATTTCTTCTTTATATTTAGAACACAATCAATTTGTATGGTATCGATGGATTTGTTCTCTCAAATCACTCATCACTTGGACAATTTTCACGGAAGAAATGATAGCACACTATGAGGATACAAGGGGAAATACCTTCTGTTGAGCACTCAACACACCTTAAAAGGTCTATGACCATTTCCTTTTTGGGTACCACCCGATCTTTTGCTTTTGACTATTTTTTCCTTGGTATGAAACTAATACTTTCGCTTATCTTATATGTTTCATGTTTGAATTGATTAAAGTTTATTTGAAAATACAAAAAAGAATCATATTAGCTCTAAAAAGACTTAACAACTACTCTAGGAATCGACGTCCCAGAATTTTCCTCGACTCGCTTAAGAAGTTCGGCTTCGGAAAAAAGTGTAATAGTGAACGACACACAAATAGAAGAGGGACACTGTCGATATCTGAACTCATGAAACAAGTTAGACATCAATGATTGCAAAATGATTAATATCTTGTTGTAATAATAACCCTGATATCGCCCGGTATCAACAGTCTTGGTGACTAGTCTTTTCTTAGTGCTTTCGACATGAGTGCGATCCCAAATATGACCCTTACCCACTAGCCAAATGCCTTTTTCTTTTTATGATTAAATATTTCTAATGATCCGGGGTTGATAACGCGACGGAAGCATCAATCGACATAGAAAACTTTACAAGGGAAAGTATTAACAAACTCACAGTGTAACACTGACGATCACAAGAATATAATAATTTATGCGAAAAAGGGATTAGATAAGAGAACCCGTTTAATTTTGTGTATTTAAAAGAAAGTGTGATACATTCAAAACACTGCCAATATTTAGTATTAAAGGTTCCCACTGAGTTCATATCACATAAAAATAATCCACATCAACGTCGCTACCAATCGGCCCGGTGGCAGTGAGACCACAAATATCTTTACAACAAAAGAGCAAAAGGAAAAATTTGTCAAGAGTCGCTTAGGAAAATACAAGGCACAAAACCACCCATGATGCGTCCCCTACACATGAACCTTTCCCTAGATTACTACTTGCACCTTGCACTATGTTCTTTTCTCCTGCCATCCATTGCGCCTCGCGTAGCTGCAAAATTGTGTCTTTTGCTTCCCGAAGCCACCTCTGCAGTGAAACTGTGCTTCCTGTGCGACCCTGCAATGGTGGTATCTCCTGGTCATTTTCCACCAACTGACGCCACAACTCTCTATTTTCTTGGTAGAGTTCAACTATTGCGAGATGAGCCTGCTCTAACTGCTGAGCGAGACTTTTGAAGGAAGTTCTTAGTGCTTTTTCCCTTCCCTTTCATCTCTCACCTCCTCTACCGGTAGTCCGAACTAGCTCCGAAGAGTTGGTAAGCATCGTAGACCCCTCAACGGTTGGACATACGCTCGGCTCAGCTGGGAGGTGATCTTCCTCCCTTTTTTCTGTATTTTTTCTAGGCCTTCCTCTTCTCCATGGTTTCAACTCCGAAGAAGGCATGATTCCTAGCATGGCTCTTTCAGACGTAACTTTTCCCACCCCAAGCTCCGCTGGAGACATTGATGTCATTTCCAAGCAAATGCCTGTACCTCCTATTGGAGTTTCAAGTACACGGGAAACCAATAAGAAAGAGTCCCAGGCACATTGGGACTCAGACCTGGCACTCCAGCTTCCTCTCAGACCCCACCCCATGTTTGAAGGAAATCCCATAATGAAACAACATAGGGACTCAGAAGTCTGTAGGTGATAAAGGAATATTACGTGGGACTTCGCCAAGATAAACTCACCAAACTAGAATTCCAGAGGATTTAAGCTCGGCATATGCATTCCCGACATAACTCTTGGAATTTATAGAGAAACGAAGGAGAAAAACGTAACATGCCAATAAAACACTCACGCCTCATGACATGATGTTTTGAATACTCAGTGTGCCACAACTACTCGACGGATGCAATCCAGAACATGTAAATGCCACCGAATCAGAGTTGCAGGGAATATGCGGTACGATCCTTCCAATCATTTTGAACTTTTGAACCTCTGCTATTGATGAATGATGTTTGACACACATGGTGATATGGATTCTGGAGGCATTTAATGAATTTCCCTTTACAGTATATGACCTTTTGGGATCATACATGCACACACCCATCTCTGATGCCTCCTTTCGTCCCCAAAGGTCGAGTGATTACTATGATGGTTTATATGCTCATGTCTGCTGTACTTGATTTTCCACCCTATGGCACACTCACATAATTCATTTAAAACAAAGAGGAGTGACGACTTCGGCTAGGTCATCACAGTTCATTCAAAGGAGTGTCTGGGATCATTTAAGTATTAAAAGCATTGGGACTAGCAAGATATATAGGTACATGTTAATATTTTTGGTTTGTTTATGTCTTATCATAGGTTGCTTAATTGCTAAACTACCTTTACTTTGATTGCAGGAAAAATCCTCCCTTCTACAGAATAGAGCTCGTCCCGTGACCTCATCGAAGAACTTGAAAGAAACACCAAAACTGAATCATCAGAGCAATGAAGGATTCTGGGCTCCCAGATTTTAGCACCCTCGAATAATTTATTAACCTGAGTGATGTGTTCCAGATGCATGTCGAACAAGACACGGCCAAGGTAAGTGAAACAATTTATGGAACACTTGATCAGAGCTCAAACCATGCGTGTTTGAGATCAAGTTGGTTTATACTGCCTTGCGTCTCTCTTACTAGCCCCACTCAAGAGAAAATACAGAGAAGAACAGTCCTAAATAAAGGAAGAGCCTTAACAATAAAACACAAAGCCCATCGATAAATTGGTCGGATCACAAGATGTGGAGAACCATCCCATATTAAATGTTGTAGAGTCTAATTGGGCCTTGGTGGTGCGTTTGGTTCCTACTATAGAGTCAAGGGATTTAATCCCCATCAACAGAATTGGCGCTAGAAGGAGGGCCTGAGAAGGAATGGATGAGTATATAATTTATATAGTATTTCTAACAGCTTACAGATTCGTAACGATCCACATGCATGGCTAGTCATTCAACAGATAGACCAAACTTAATGAATACCCTCGAAGCAGGTAAATCCCCCCAGCCAGAGGAAGAACCTTTTCACCATGAAATACCTTACGCCCTTCCTCACGAGTAAGTGAATCAATTTTGGAGAATCACTAGAGCCTACGCTCGACAAATCGACGTGTTTTCCATAACTCCCATCCTCCCTTGAAGAAAAAAAACAAAGAAGGCCAGTGGTTAGCACTCCTGATGAAGTTTTTGTACACTCCGTAGAAGACTTAATAGATTTCACGATCACCGAAATCCAAGAACCTCTTGATTTGATACCCGAGACGCCAGCCGACAACATCTCTGAGCCAAATGATTATTCGGAAGAAGAGTCCCTCAACTTGGATTCCAAAGATATGGAAGGTAATAATGATCATGAGGAGGAAAGGTAAATCCCACTTCAAGACAACCAACCTTGGTTGGCCAGAGACACAGTGGTCGTCCCGGGACGAGTACATAATCTTCCCCAGCACCCAGAAAATATGCTCCCCAAGTATGATCCTGAAACTTTAGGTTTACCTGAAGATCATATCAATAAGTTCATACTCGCGATAATGCTTATGAATGTTCAACATGAAGATGTAGTATGTAGGATCTTTCCCTATACATTTGAGAACTCGGCTTCCACGTGGTATTTTAATCTGCCGGTAGGATCCATAACTAGCTGGACCAAGTTCTAGAAGGAATTTTTAGACAAACTTGTGGAGGAAACTACCACGAGAGATTTGATGGATGAGTTGTTTGCAGCCACCATGAGCCTGAAAGAAAGAGTCAAATATTTCAATCAAATATTCACGACTGTCTTAAACAAATTCCAGTCCACAGCGAAACCAACTCAAGAGCTGCAAATTGAGGTTTATGCCAACATGCTTTCGGCTTCCATTTCTATGTTCGTAAAAAGGGACGCTAAGAAAACCCTGGCAGAGAATTTTGAAGAGTCCAAGACAATAGAATTCCTCACGAAAGGATGTAAAGAAGGTCGGTCCTCCTTCTTGATGAAAAGAGAAACCCAACCCCCTCCTAGGAGAGGACTCAGTTTAACTAGACCACCGGGGAAACTAACCGAACAAACTCCTAACAAGGGTAATGGAGATATAGAAGACCTACAATGCATGGTTAAGAAATTATCCAATGAGATCATAGACATGAAGAGAAGCGCAGGGGAGGGAAACCAAAAACGAAATCCCTATAAGCCTTTCTTTAAAAGAAACCAACCTTTTAAAGAAATTGAACCTCCCCCAACCAACTTAAACATTGACCTAGGGAATGTTGTGTCTGATTCTTTCTGTACTTATCACCAGGAGAATCACTCTAAAAGAGAATGCCCTGAATGGGTCCATGCCATGAATTTGATGGCCAATATTTTTTTGGACGAAGTCTCCCTAACCGAGAAGTCAAGCAGTTCAACCATGAATATTTCTGATTAGGAAGAGGCTGACCCACCACGATACATAGGCATGTTGAAATGGGATCCCGATGTGATCCTGACTTCAGATGATCTGTTTGAGCCTTGAGAACAACCCAAAAAAGTTTCGGTAATACAGACATGTAGTAAAGGTCAACTCGGCTCAAAAGATACCGACGCCACCCATTCCTTACAAAGTAAGTTAAATCCCGATCGCCCAAAAATACCTTTCGCACCCGGTAAAAAGCCTATAAGCATCCATGCCCAGGAATCCCCCAAACTAGATTACAACATAGTCGAAGATTTGAAGAAGCTAAAGGCTAATATATCGGTTATGGATATATGTAGGATTCCTTAGAAGAAAGACTTTCTGCTGCAAGCTTTGAGCTCTATAGAAGACCCGACGACTGACAATGGTCAGCAGAAGAATCTGTCCCCAACCAATCTGGTAAGAAAGACGACCGTAAATACCTACTCAGAAGGTAGGAAGGAGAGGCCTTTTGTACCGCATTTTCTTTTAATGTTTGAAGTCTTCAATAGGAACCTTCACAATTGTTTGGTAGAGTCTAGGGCTTCTTCTAATGTCATGCCCTTGGCCGTTTATAATAAATTAGGTGTTTTCCCTCTCGAAAGTGATAATCATGCCATACAACTAGATAGAAACCAGGTCAAGGTCATGGGAGAACTCAAAGATGTGATGATCAGGATATCGACACATCCTAATTTCGTGCAATTGATTGACATCATTGTGGAAGATATCCTAGAGGCATATAGCCTATTGATGAGTTGGGATTGGTCCGATAAACTAAACGGATATTTTAGTACAGAATGGGCACACCTTTGGTTACCACTAAAGGGATACAAGAATATGATCAAAATTGATAGGGAGAGATATCTGAAGCATATGGTTACGGATATAGAAACACTTAAGGAACCCATGTCTATAGATTTCCCCGTATTAGGAAATTACTCCTCTGATTCCCACTTCGGGGACTTTGCTCCTCTCCTATTCATTGTTCCTCTTACCTAAAACTCCAAAATGATCTTTCAAGAAGAATCTCCAATGCCGATAGGGGACTCCCTCTTTTGCCAAAACCCTGGGACAGAGCTTATGGGACAAGAGATCGGAGAGAAAGATATTAATGAGGAACAAGAAAAGAGTGATTGTCGTTCGTAGATTTGGACCCTCTTCTTTGATGGATCCAAGTTGCAAGAAGGGTCAGGAGTAGGATGTATCCTTATCATTCCTAAAGGCCAACATCATTTCTTATCCTATAAGCTAGAGTTTGAATGTACCAACAATACTGCCGAATATGAAGCTCTAGTACAAGGATTAAAGAAAGCCATAGACTTAAATGTCAAATGGTTGAAAGTATTCGAAGATTCTGAAATTATCGTTAGGAAAGTCAGGAATATCATACATTGCAATTCTCCTCACCTAAAAAAATATCAGCAGGAGGTTTATAGGTTAATAGAACTCTTTGAAGCCTTTAACATTACATCGATTCCCCGAGCCAAGAATGTTCTGGCTAACTCTTTGGCCACAACCACTTCCAGGCTGTCATCCCTAGAAGATTACGAAGCTTCTCGATTCATTGTAGAGTTTCTATATAAACCGTCAGTACCTAATAACATTTCTAATTGGAAATTTTTTGAAGGGGACGAACAAATTATAAACTTCTTGACCAACTAGGACAATTTCAAGGATCTCGTGATAGACGATGAATAGTTCCAAGAGAAATCAACTAAAATCGATCCTCAAGAAGGGCGACATATCGATAAATTGAAGGCTCACACAATCCAAAAGGGGATAACTAATCTAGAGAATCTATTTGATCTAAATGAATGATTTAAAGGACCCAAAAATGCAAAGACTGGTAGCTCTTGTCCCCTCCATGAAACTGTAAATCTTGGGACTCTGGAGAACCCACATAATGTTAATATTGACAAAACTATATCTAAGGAAGAGAGGAGATCCTACCTCAAATTATTCAGACAATACCAAGATGTTTTTGCATGGTCCTATAAGGATTTGAAAGCATATTATACTTGCATTATTCAACACACCACCCCGTTGAAACCTGAAATGAAACCTTTCTAGCAAAAGCTCTGAAAGTATCACCCATCCCTGGAGTCTCTCATGTATTAGGACTTAAGGAAGCTTCTAGATGCAAAGATAATTTTTCAGGTTAGGCATTCTGCTTGGGTGGCAAATCCTGTTCCGGTGAGGAAAAAGTCAGGAGAAATCCGACTATGTGTAGATTTTTGGAACCTCAATAGAGATTCAGAAAAGGAAAATTATTCAGTCCCGTCGATGGAACAACTCCTCCAGACCATGTCGGGCTCAGATATTTTCTCTCTATTAGAGGATTTCTCAGTCTACAACCAAGTATTGGTTTCAGAGGAAGAACGTTTAAAAACCACCTTCCGAACCAAATGGGGAACCTTCGCTTATAAATGCATGACTTTTGGGTTAATCAATGCAGGAGAAACCTTCCAAAGAGCCATGGATGTGGCTTTTCAGGGACTTGTTAATAAGTGTGTGGTAGTGTATTTAGATGACATAATTGTGTATTCAAAGAATAGAGAAGAGCACATCCAACACTTAACTTAGATTTTTGAGAGATGCAGGAAGTACGGTATATCACTGAGCCCTAAGAAAACTATCTTAGATGTCAAGGAAGGTAAGTTGTTAGGTCATATTATATCTCAAGCAGGGATTCACATAGACCCAGAAAGGATTAAGGCCATAGCTCAACTCCCGCTACCCCATAACAAGAAATCTATGCAGTCCTTTTTTGGGCAAATCATTTTTGTGAGGAAATTCACTCTCGATTTTACCGAAATCATTAAACCCTTACAAAATATGATTTGCAAGGATGTCGAATTTAAGTGGGATGATGAGAAAAAATATGATTTCAAAAATATCAAATATTCCATATCTCGGGCCCTGGTGTTGCGAAGTCCCGATTTCAATAGAGACTTTTTCCTTTATACTTTCACCTCCGACCAATCACTAGCTACAGTTTTGACCCAAAAGGATGAGGACAGCAACGAAGCCCCAGTGTCATTTATGAGTACCAATATTCAAGGAGTTGAGCTCAATTACCCTGCCATAGACAAGCAGGTCTACGTGATCTATAAGGTAGTAAATCATTTAAGGTCTTACATCCTCAAGAATCACACTAAGGTGATTGTGCCACACCCTGTGGTCTGATCCCTGTTTACCCAACAAGAGATGGGATAAAGAAGAGGGAACTGGATGGCAGTAGTCCAGGAATTTGATCTAGATACAAAACCTACCAAAATGGTAAAGGGACAAGGTTTGTGCAAGCTCGCAGCTGAAGCCCAGGATCGAACAATTGAAGATTCCAGGTGGGAAAATGAAATAACACTATGGTGTGGCGAGGTAGCATACATATCCCTAGGACAAGGCTCCTGGTAAAAGGATTTGACTTATCTTCTACTCCACGGGACATGTCTTGAGAACCTCAACCCTAGGGAAAGGAGAGCCCTGAGGTTAAAATCTGCACATTATCACCTTATAAATTCGGTGCTCTTCCAGATCAACTATGATGGGGTACTATTGAGATGTCTCAAACGAGATGACGCTGAAAAAGTACTAAAGGAACTCCATGATGGCCCCACCAGAGGACATTTGGCAGGAAACACCATCGCTCATAAGATTTTGAGAGTCGACTAGTACTAGCCCACCTTGTTTAAAGACGCTCATATTTACACTAGGAACTTTAAGACTTGTCAAATAAGTGTTGGAAAGGAGAGAAAGGCAACAGTCCCACTTTAGCTTGTGACTGTCTCTGGGTCTTTTGAGTAGTGGGGGTTGGATATCATAGGAGAAATTATGCCTAGCTCTGCAAAACTCCATAAGTACATTCTTACTGCCATCGAGTATTTCACAAAATTGACTGAGGCCATTCCTATGACTCATGTGAACGAGATGGTAGTAATCCAATTTATAGAACAACAACTGATCACAAGGTTTGGTGTCCTCTTTGTTTTGGTCTTTGATAATGCATATTAATTCTCTTCTACCCTATTAATAGAGTTTGCTCTGGACAAAGGAATCATAATCAAGTACTCTATGAATTACTACCCTTAGGGAAACGGTGTGGCATAATCAACTAATAAGAACCTGGTAAAGATACTAAAGAAGACAACTACAGATAACCAAAGAAATTGGCATAACCAAATTCATAATTCCCTATGGTCTGATAGGGTCACACCCAAAGAAGTTGTATTGAATTCCCCATACTTTCTGGTCTATGGACAAGAATCCATCCTCCCAAACGGGCTCTATCTGCCATCTCTTCAATTGGCCCAATATTCCAATGAGGAACCATCGTTGACCATGCAACAAAGAATCAACACTCTGCTCATGCTGGAAGCATAGAGGGTAAATGATAATTCAAAATTATTAGCGCACCAACAGATAGTAAAAAGATGGTTCGATAAGCACAAAGCTAAAGAGAAGAATTTTGAAGTAGGAGACTTGGTCCTGAAATGGGACAAAGCGAATGAACCGAGGGGAAACATTCTAAATTTCAGAACCGGTGGCTTGGACCTTTCCAGGTGGTTGAGAAGATCAGGGCGGGCACTTACCGGTTGTAGAAACTGAGAGGGGAACCTGATTCCCTCCCAGTAAATGGCCAAGCACTGAAACAATACTTTCAATAATAAAAATAAATAAATAAATAAATTATATATATATATATATATAATAATAATAATAATAATAATAATAATAATAATAATAATAATAATAATAATAATAAAATCAACTAATACATATAAAAGACGTACCGAAGATATCTACTTCGTGGTTCGGTAAGGGAAATGAAGTAGAAAGTAGTGATTCTGCATTTGCCCAGTGAATCACCATTTTTTGAGCACTCAACACACCCTAAAAGGTTTGTGACCATTTCCTTTTTCGGTACCACCCGATCTTTTTCTTTTGACTGTTTTCACCTCGGTATGAAACTGATACTTTTGCTTATCTTATATGTTTGATGTTTTAATTGATTAAAGTTTATTTGAACATACAAAAAAGAATCATCTTAACTAAAAGACTTAACAACTACTCCAAGAATTGGCGACCCAAAATTTTCCTCGGCTTTCTTAAGAAGTTCAGCTTCGGAAAAAAGTGTAATAGTGAACGCCGCACAAATATAAGAGTGACACTACCAACTGCTGAACTCCTGAAACAAGTTCGGAATTGATGATTGCAAAAGGATTAATCTCTTGTGGTAATAATAACCCCGATACTGCCTGGTATTGACATTCTTGGTGATTAGTCTTTTCTTAGTGCTTTCGATGTGAGTGACATCTCGAATATGACCCTTACCCACTAGCCGAATGCCTTTTTTTTTCATGATTAAATATTTCAAATGATCCGGGGTTGATAACGCCACGGAAGCATCAATCGACATCGAAAACTTTACAAGGGAAAGTATTAACAAACTCATAGTGTAACAATGATGATCACAAGAATATAATAAATTATGCAAAAAAGGGCTTAGATAAGAGAACTCGATTAATTTTTTGTATTTAAAAGAAAGCGTGATACATTCAAAACATTGCCAATATTTAGTATTAAAGGTTCCCGCCTAGTTTAGATCACATACAAATAAGCCATGCCGACACTGTCACCAACCAACCCGGTGGAAGTGAGAACATGAATATCTTTACAACAAAAGAGAAAAAGGAAAAAATTGTCAAGAGTCGCTTAGGAAAATACAAGGTACAGAACCACCCGTGATGCGTCCCCTACACACAAACCTCTCCCCAGATTACTACTCGCGCCTTGCACTATGTTGTTTTCTCCCACCATCCACTGTGCCTCATGCAGTTGCACAATTGTATCTTGTGCTTCCTAAATCCGTCTATGCAGCCAAACCATGCTTCAATGGTATCTCCTGGTCTTTTTCCGTCAACTAACATCACACCTCTCTATTTTCTTGGTAGAGTTCGTCTATTGCGAGCTGAGCCTACTCTAACTGTCGAGTAGGCCTTTCGACGGAAGTGCCCAATGATTTTTCCCTTCCATTTCATCTCTTGCCTCCTCTATCGATATTCCTAATTAGCTCTAACCAATTGGTAAGAATCTCAAACCCCTCAATGGCTGGACATACGCTCAGCTCAACTAGGAGGTGATCTTCCTCCCTTTTTTCCATATTTTTTCTAGGCCTTCCTCTTCTCCATGGTTTCAGCTCTAGAGAAGGCACAGTTCCAAAGATGGCTCTTTCAAATGTACCTTTTTCCACCCCAAGCTCCACTGGAGACATTGATGCCATCTCCAATAAAATGCCTGTACCTCTTGTTGGAGATTCAAGTACATGGGAAACCAATAAGAAAGAGTCCCAGGTACGCTGGGGCTCAAACTTGGCACTTTGGCTGTCTCTCAGACCCTGCCTCGCATTTGAAGGAGATCCCATAATGAAACAATGTAGGGAATCAGGTGTCTATAGGTAATAAAGGACTATTATGTGGGACTTCGCCAAGATAAACTCACCAAACTAGAATTCCAAAGGATTTAAGCTCAGCATATGCATTCCCCACATAACTCCTGGAATTTATAGAGAAACGAAGGAGTGAAACACAATGTGCTAATAAAACACTTTCGCCTAGCGACATGATGTTTTGAAGACTCGATGTACCACAACTTCTCGACGGATGCAATACAAAACATGTAAACGTCGTCGAATCAGAGTTGCAAGGAACGTGTGGTACAATCCTTCTGATCTTTTTGAACTTATGACCCTCCGCTATTGAAGAATGATGTTTGAAATGCTTGGTGATATATATTATGGAGCTATTTAATGACTTTCCCTTTACGATATCTGTCCTTTTGGGAGCATACATGCGCACACCCGTCTCCGACACCTCCTTTCGGCCCCAAAGGTCAAGTGATTACTATGACATTTTATACGCTCATGTATGTCATACTTGATTTCCCACCCTATGTCACCCTGACATAATTAATTTAAACCAAAGAGGAGCGATGAATTCAGCTAGGTCATCACAGGTCATTCAAAGGAAAGTCTAGGATCACGTAAGTATTAAAACAACTCGGACTAGAGAGCTACACAAGTACACGTTAATATTTTCAGTTTGTTTATGTCGTATCATAGGTTTCTTAATCTCTAAACTACCTTTACTTTGATTGCAGGAAAAATCCTCCCAATTACCGAACAGAGCTCGTCATGTGACCTCGCCAAAGAACTCGAAAGAAACACCGAAACTGAATCGTCGGAGCAATGAAGGATTCTGGGCTCCCCGAGTTCGGCACCCTTGATGAATTTATCAAGCTGAGTGATGTGTTCCAAACACATGACAAACAAGACTTTCTATGGGTCGAAGAATGCACAAATACAACCGAGTGAGGCCAAGAAAAGTGAAACAATTCATGGAACACCCGATCAGAGCTCAAACCATGCTGCAACAACTAAACGCCAATTTCGTAAAGTACCGAGCACATGCAGTAGATATCAGAGGAATATATGAAGCCCCAATGGAACAACACAGATTCCCATGGGCCCAAACCTATGAATATTTGTTTATCAGTTGGTATGAATACGAAAGAAGCCATCCTTTTCAAGAAATATCTCGGGTGAACTGTTAAAGAAACTGTTGGATGATCACATCACGTGGCGATTTTTGTTTGGTTCAAACTGTACTTAGCCATTAATTTTGGTTGAATTTCATATTATAAATAAGGAAATTAACCAATTAGTCAGAGGTCGATGGTTGTTGTAATAACTCTTTCTTTTTTGCTGTGGAGAATTATTTTGAGACTCCTATGAATTTAGAAGTCCTTCTGGACCAAAGACAAAATATTTCCATCAGATGCAATGTGATTGGACTTGGAGAAGAACTACTTCCTATCTTGTTTCATGAATTATGCAGTAATGAGTAAGAGAAATTAATTCTGTTGTCAAGTTATCTGGTGCAATGTCTTGATGTTCTTTTCTTTAATGATGGAGATAAATCGTTTTGTTATTATGTGATTCATTGTTATGGTAGATGAATTATTTTTCTTGCCATCATCTTATTACGTATGTGTTTTCTTTCTGATAATTAGTTTCTCAGATAGTAATTGGATGCTCATTTGGTTAATGTATTAGTACTAGGTCCTTTAGCATAGAATCATTATCTGCATGTTTGAGAAGTAGGTTATCCCAAGCTCAACCTCTTCCCAGTAGTTAAAGTTCAATCTTGTTACTAGTCAAGTTGGTTTATACTAGCTTGTATCTCTGTTACCAGCCCCACTCAAGATAAAATACAGAGAAGAATAGTCCTAACTGAAGGAAGAGATTTCAAAATAAAACACAAAGCCCATCGATAAATTGGTCGGATCGCAATATCTGGAGAACCATCTCATCTTAAATGCTGTAGAGAATAATTGGGCCTTGGTGACAAGTTTGGTTCCTAGTGTTGAGTCAAGGTATTTAAGCCCCATCAACACCTTATTTATCCAATTGATAAATCTCAAGTAAAAGGGTTCAGTTGCAGAGAACATTCATAACTTCTAAAGATTGAATATAAAGGTAAACAATATTCTAGATGATCACTTGATTGATGTATTCATAGGAAATTTAAAGGATAACATTCAACATGAGGTTCGCCTTTGGTAACATAAATCATTGGAGAATGCATTCATGGTGGCAAGAAATGTTGAAAGTAAAAATATGGCTATGGCTACTAGAAGGACCACTCCTAACATCTATAGAGAGAATAATGTTCCTTCTTCTAAAACACCTCAACCCACAAGGTTGACACCTCAAAAATTGGAGGAAAGAAAAGAAAAATGTTGACTCCCACGATATCATGTAATGCATTGTCTAGAATTAGCACTCCTCAAACCCTCAAGATCAAAGGATATATCAAAAAGAAAAAMATAATAGTCCTAATTGGTTCTAGGAGTACTCATAATTTCATTCACTATAAATTATCCAAATCTCTCAATTGCTTTGTATATCCAGTGCTAGAGTTTCAAGTAATGATTGCAGATGGAGGAACTATCAATTTCTCAGGAAAATGAAATAAGATCAATCTTACTATGGGGGAATATGTAATGAATAGTCCAATGATTTCTATACCCATGGGTGGTGCTGATGTCATACTAGGAATCCAATGGTTACAATCAATAGGAACAATGGATTTTAAATTTCAATAACTTTTCATGACATTTTCATTAGAAGGAAAAGAAATTGAGTTAAGGGGTATCACAGGAAAACCTAGTAAGGTGATAAGCTCTAATGGCATGAAAAAATTATTGAAAAAGGGTCATCAGGGTGTAATTGCATAACTATGCTCACTACATGTTCAAAAATCTAAGCCATATATTCCCCTAGATATCCAAGGCATCATTGATAAGCATTCCAAAGTATTTGAAGATATTCCCAAATTTCTTCCACCCACTTGAAATCATGATCATTCTTTTCACCTAATTCATGGGAGTGTTCCTCCTAACATCAAGACTTATAGATACCCTTATGCCTAGAAGAGTGAAATTGGGCGTATGGTTGAAGAAATGTTAGAGGATGGCATTATTAGACCTAGCCAAATTTCTTACTTTGCACCAATGGTAATGGTACTCAAGAAAGATGGATCATGGCATATGTGTCTAGATTATAGAGAGCTCACCAAGATCACTATTAAAGTTAAGTTTCCTATTCTCATCATTGATGAATTATTATATGAACTAAATGGAGAAATCTATTTCACAAAGTTGGATCTTCGTTCAGGGTATCATTAGATTAGAATCAAGGAAGCAAATATCCCCAAATCAACATTCCAAACTCATGAAGGCCATTATGAATTTTTGGTCATGCCTTTTTTCCTTATAATGCACCTTCCACATTCCAAGGGTCGATGAATTCCATTTTCAATCCCTTCCTTCAAAAATTTGTTTTAGTATTTTTTGATGACATACTAGTCTATAGCAAGTCTTGGGAGGATCATGTGTGACATGTTGACAAGGTGCTACAACTACTAAAGGAGAAAAAACTATATGCCAAACCATCCAAATGTTTCTTTGGGTGAAGGAGGTAGAGTATTTGGGCCATATTGTATCCCATGAAGGTGTCAAGGTAGACCATAACAATATCAAGGCCATGATGGACTAGCCGATTCCCAAAACATTGAAGAATCTTAGAGGATTTTTGGGTTTGAAAGGTTACTACCGCAAGTTCGTTCGGAACTATGGAATCATAACAAAACCTTTAATGACATTAACTAAGAAGGATTCATTTTCATGGACTCTTGGGGAAGATCAAGCTTTTTAACAACTTAAAGAGGCAACATGTAAAGCTCTGGTCTTGACCACACCAGAATTCACAAAAATATTTATTGTGTAATGTGATTCCTTGATAAATGGCATTGGTGTTGTTCTAATGTAATAAGGAAAGCCCCTTTCTTTTGAAGGTCGACCACTCAAGGGAAAGGAATTACACAAACCCATTTATGATAAGGAAATGATGGAAATACTACATGCATTGAAGAAATGGCGCCCTTACCTAATAGGTAGGAACTTCAAGGTCAAAATAGATCATGATAGTCTTAAATACTTCTTGGAACAAAGATTGTCTTCAAAATAAAAAAAAATAGGTGAGAAAGATATTGGGTTATGATTTTGAAATCATCTATAAAAAAGGGAAGAAAAATGTTGTGGCAAATGCACTCTCAAGAAAGGATGGATATTTTTAGGCCTTTCTCTGTGCTATCTTGATCATCCAACCTGTTTGGATAATAGAAGAGAGGGATGAATGGAAGAATGATGAAAATGTGTGGAATCTCATTCAAATGTTGCAGTAGGATTCCAGTGCATCATATACATTTAGATGGAAAAATGATTCACTATGGTACAAAGATCGCTTATATTTATGTAAGAAATCCGAACTCAAACAAAAGGTACTATTAGAATTGCACACCTCTCCAGTCAGAGGGCACTCAAGGTTTTTGAAAACCTACCATAGGGTAAAGAGGGATTTTTTTTTGGATGGCCTTAAAATTGATGTTCAAAATTTTGTGGTAGAATGTTTGGTTTTCCAACAAAACAAGGTGGAAATAATTAAGAACCCAGGTCTTTTACAACTATTAGCCATACCAAGTCAACATTGGGAGGAGGTTTCCATGGATTTCATCATAGGGTTACTGAAGTCTAAAGGAAAGAGTTTCATCATGGTGATTGTTGATAGACTGACCAAGTGCACACACTTTTGTGCACTCTCTCATCCCGTCAAATCCATTATAGTTTCCACCACATTCACGACGACAATTCAAAAGCTATATGGAAGCCCAAAGATTATTGTAAGTGACAGAGATCCCATCGTCTCTGGACAATTTTGGACATAATTATTTTCTTTTTTGGGTACTCAATTGGCTCATAGCTCATCCTATCATCCTCAATATGATGGACAAACCGAGATAGTGAAAAAATTTCTGGAAGTCTACCTTTGTTTCTTTGTGTCTGATAAACAAAAATAATGGTTCAAATGGTTACCCTTGGTAGAATGGTGGTATAACGCTTCCTTTCATACTGAAAAACAAATGACACCATTTATGGCACTCTATGGATACCACCCTCCTTCCATCACTTCTTTTCTAAAATAAAAATCCAAGGTTCAAGCAATGGAAGATCACATCGAGCATCAAAAACAAGTTCTCCTAATCTTAAAGGACAACCTGACCACGGAACAAAATCACATGAAACAAAAAGAAGATCAACATCATAGTGAAAGAAGTTTTGCAGTAGGGGATTGGTTGTTTTTAAGACTACAACCATATAAACATATGTCCCTCAAGAAAGACAAGAAGGATAATAAATTATCACCAAAATAATATGGGCCTTATAAAATGTTGCAAAAGATTGGTACTATGGCATACAAATTGGAGTTTCCCGCATCTTCATGAGTACACCCATTTTTCCATGTTTGATCCTTAAAGAAGGTTATAGGTGAAAATATGCCTATTCAAACTATATTTATAGAACTTGACGAGGAAGGAAAAATCATATTGGAGCCTGAAGCTATCACCGACACAAGAATTCTCCAGTCGAGTATCTCATTAAGTGCAGGAAACTACCTGTTGAATATTCCACTTGGGAAGATGATTATTTTATACAAAAGCATCCATAATTACTCAAGTGTTGCGGACAACACGTTTTTGAAGGGGAAGGGCATGTTAATCCCTAAATAGTGGCACATTACCCCTTAATTGGGGCATATTAGATTAGTAATGTTATTTTATTTATGTTGGCTTGGGTCCATTGGTTGTAATTGTACCTCCTAGACTCCTATATATACCAAGGAGGCCTTTTCATTCAGAATCATATTGTATTTGGGAATATATGTGGTGTATAAGGAGGTTTCCCCCTCGAAGAGGATTATTATCTTAAATTATCTCTTTTTCAAGGCGTTGAGTACTTATTCTGAGGGTTTTCTATGCTATCTTGATATTTGGTTCTTAACAGAGATGTTAAGGAGATCACATGTATAAATATTGTCCTCACTGAGGAGATAAGGTGAATATTTTACATAACATCAAGAAGGAGGAGACAATAGAGGATGTGTGGAAAAAAATTTCAAGGATCTATGAAGCCTTAGACAATAGACAAGAAGACTATAAATCCCACACGATCGAAGTGAAAGGTAATATTGATAATCATTTGATAGCCATTTTAATTGATTCTGGAGCTAGTCATAGCTATGTAGATCCAAATCTAGTTGAAATATTTAAATTGAAGAAATGTAAGTATGAAAAGTCTTGATTAGTTCATCTTTTTATTGGATCCAAGAGAAGAATTAATGAACTTACTAAAGAATTCCCTATAAACATGAATGGAACAATCGCTAAGGTCGATTTGTACATCACACCATTGGGGTATTATTACTTCTTGATTGGTATGGGCTGGCTAGAAAATCATCGTACTATTTTATATTGTTATAACAAGTTTTTCACATGTCTAGATGAAGTGGGGAATTCAAGGACAATGAAAGGTATTCCAAGGCCTATAATATGTCTGAGAGATTTCAACATTGTAGCTGAAAAAAAGATTTAGAAAAGGGTGCCAGATATATGCATCCCATATGGAAGATACAATGAATGATAAGGAGCCATGTCTTGAAGATTATGTAGTCTTGATAGAGTATGAATATGTGTTTGAGGAGTCTCCAGGATTACCATTAAATAGGGATATAGGCTTCTCGATTGACTTAATGCCTGGATCTTCCCCAGTATCTAAGAATCCCTACAGAATGAGAATGCCATAGATAAAAGAGTTGCAAATGCAACTAGAAGAGTTGTTAAATAAAGGGTACATATGCCCAAGTGTTTCTCCTTAGGGTGCCCTGATTTTTTTTGTCAAGAAGAAAGAAGGAATAAATATCATTTTCCAAGGATTGATGATCTCTTTGATCATATAAATGGAGAAAATATATTCTCCAAGATTAACTTGAGGTTAGGATATCATCAAGTGAGAATCAAATAAGAAGACACTAATGAAACAACCTTTAGTACAAGGTATGGACACTATGAATTTGTAGTGGTTCCTTTTGGATTGAAAAATGCACCGACTACATTTATGTGTCTGATGAATGGGGTGTTCATAGATTTCATGGATAAGTCTGTAATTGTATTTGTGGATGATATTATTATCTAATGCAAGAAAAAATAATAGCATGAGAGACATTTGAAGATGGTGCTACAAGTGTTAATATAAAATTAATTATATGCCAAATTAAGTAAATGCACCTTCTATCAAAAGCATATCCATTATTTGGGTCACATTGTTTTAGAATATGGAATAACAGTGGATCCAAAAAATATTGAAGAAATCAAGAGTTATCTAGCACCAACAAACATTTAAAGGTTGGATCATTTATGGGTTTATCTAATTATTATAGGAGATTCATTGCGGGATTCCCCAAAATTACACACCTAATAACATATTTGCAAAAGAAAGGAGTATATTTTGAGTGGAGTGCCAAGTGTGAAGAAAATTTCCAATGCTTAAGGGATTTTCTAACAAGTGCCCCTATTTTAAAAGTTGCATATCTAGATGAGAATTTTGTTGTGTGCAGAGATGCATGGAAGGAAGGGCCGAATGGAGTCCTTCTGCAAAAGGGACACGTAATTTGTTATGAGTCCATAAAATTGAAGGAACATGAAATAAATTATCCCACACATGAATTAGAGTTAGTAGCTATAATACATGCCTTAAATATGTGGAGGAACTACCTCATGGGAAGAAAATTTAAATTAAGGATAGACCATAGTGGTTTGAAATATCTATTTGAACAAGCAACACTCAATGGTAGAAAAACTAGATGACTAGAATTTCATAGTGAATATAACTTTGATATCAATCACATAAATGGAAAAGAGAACAAGGTGGTTGATGCACTCAACATAAGGCTTCATAAATGCATGCTACAACCATTAGTATGTGATCAACATGATTATTTCCTATTTCAAAGGCTCATCTTTGGCAAATTTTTCCACTATAAAATGAATTAATATTTTCTTTTGACCATATTTAATAGTAAGTAATGGGTATTTTGCATGTTACTTAGTGAATGTGTGTTGAGGTGTATTTATTGTATAATGCGGATTTTTTCTCTAATGTTTTTGGCCAAATATGTGTATTCCTCCAAGCAGGTTGAACATCAAGAGTAAGGAGCGCCAACACCCTAGAAACAAGGTATTTGTTCTCCCTCAAGGAGCTACCAACCAATGATCAAGGGAAATTGTCCCTACCTACCTCCAAGAGTGGTCCCTATGCATTGGTGACCACTTGTGATCAACAACATTGGAATATACAGGTGTAAATGGATGAGATCTCCGATTTACTCATTTCTCTCTTTGATTTGGGAAGATAGGTAGAAATCTCAAGATATATATAGACCTATATTCTAGGAGAGAAGGGAAAGATATATAGATAATTTTTTGGAGAAAGCATTGTATGGATATGTTTTGAAGACTTTTGTTGAGAACTTAGATCTTTCCTTCTCTTCATGTATTACTCATATTTATGAAATAAATAAGGTTTTGCTTTCGGTCCATTAAATTTTATTTTAGGCTCCTTATGCTTCTTGGGTAGGGCCCATCCAAGAGGGCTCAAGGATCCTGTTATAATTTTGTACTTTTAATGCATGTTTATATATTATTTTATTCTCTTTTGAGGTTTAATATATCTTTGCATGATTAATTCCAACTTTTTTTAAAGTTATCATTGATTATCTAGTCACAACATGCATCTTGTAGAAATGTTCAGTAGCCTTTTGGAGCACTCTTAGGTGCCCCCCAAGGCCAAGAACCTCATAGTCATGTATTTTATTTATAGTATATCTTTGTTCATGATTTTAAATAATTGCATTACCTTTTTGAACTTCATTTTGCTTCCTGTAGGATTTTCCTGTAGAAAGTGTATAGTTCCTATAGAAACTGCACAGTTCCTATAGTAATCTCCTATAGGCTTATTTCAATTTCATATTTTGACTTAGATTAATATTATTTTCAAGAAATCATATTTAAATTTCCCCATCCCAATCGAGGGACATTACAGTGTTGAATATACATAAAAAAAATAAATTATGCTAACTAATTTAATTCATTTATAGTCAACTCATTTCCTGTAGCTTAAAACTACAAACTAGAACATATTTAGCTAATGTCTACAACCATAAAAATAGAAGCATATACAACATGTTAGTGATCAACATTAAATGAAGCTAAACATATCATTACAACAACATATAAATCATTCTCATTTACACATAGTTGAAGCACGACAAATAAACACATAAATTTACACAACAGTAAGATAAAACAATTATGTTATAAAAATGTGTGTTCAACCAGCTGCTTGGGATGGAGGTTCCACAAAACCATAGAGTAGTTGTTCCAAATATAAACATCTAGTCACCCCCGAGCTGAGGCTAGTAATACACAAAAGAAGTGTTAGGATATTTAGACACTTAGGAGTTAGTTAAGATCTACTTGGTCTAAGGTATCGTTAGGTAAAAGTGTGTTTCTTTACTATGCATTAGTATGCATTTGTAGTTAGGAAATACGACAGTCACGGTATGTTCCTGACATAGAGTGATCCGACGATTCATATTCTCCTCGATTTTAATGGCCAATGATTCTTGGCTTAACACTTGATTGGTCCATGATCTCTATTTAAAGAGCATGACTGGTCATTTTTGGATGATAGATTGTGAGAAAATATCTTGTAAAATCTCTTTGTAATATTTTTCTTTTGCATTAATAAACTGCTCCAAGTGGTCGCGTTGGCTGGGGCCATGGATATTTCCCCGTAGGGGTTTTACCACGTCAAAACATCAGCATGTTGATCTTTGATATGATTGTGTGAGTGGTTACTGAAGGTGTTCATCCTTTGTTGGAATACCTGTGTTTCCGAACATGGTATTAGAGCCTGTTTGAATACCCACTCATGTTATAGATCGAGATCGTGAACTGAGTTGACTCATCTCCATTTTTTTTTTCATTTTCTTACATTTCTCGGCTGAGAGGACTATTTCATTACGTCCGAAGAACTCATTTCATTTAGGAGCAATTTTCATTTCACTTGAAAAGGTTTCTGTTTTCCCAAGATACAACCATTTCAACTAGCTCTAGAGGTATAAATCCCAAATACACCCTTTTTGAATTTTTGCAGAGTATTATTTTGGTTTTATATTATTTGTTTTCAGGTTGCTACTCTTTTAGATATGCCCATGCTCTTTTCCCTGTGCCCTGTGCAAGCTCAGAAAATCAGAAATAGATAGGAAAATGTGCATTTTCCAGGCAAGCTAACCGATATCTAACCCTTGTTGTCATTGAGAAGCAAAATTTTTTTCTTGTGTGAAAAGAGTTTTTTTTAGCACGCTCTCCAAGGTGTCTATTAAGCCCTAATATTGGCTCATTAACCCTTAATTGGGGCATATTATATTAGTAATGTTATTTTATTTATGTCGGCTTTAGGCCATTAGTTGTAATTATACCTCTGTTGGCAGCCAACTCATTTTTTTTTATTACCATAAAAACGCTGCCTACACCTCTTGTCTTCTAAACGACAAATCCTCGTCG
>ML817250.1:28573-42908 GCA_009831015.1 Picea engelmannii | reverse complement strand
TCACACATTTGACTCACACTTAAAATATTATGCTTCATATCTTCTACTAGTAAAAAAATTTCTACCTTTTCATTCTTGTTCCCAATTCAGGTTGTGCCTTTTCCAATAATTTTGGATGAATCATCATTTCCGAAGGAGACTAAAACATCTCTTTCCTTTCGTAATGTAAGAAACTTTTCTCTATCACCTGCCATGTGTTTTGAACATCCACTATCAACATACCAACCGCATTTCTTCTGCTTAGCTGTTAGAGAAATTGTGCATTCTTCATTGCTATATTGAGCTTTCTTTCTTATCCATGTCATTTTCTGAGGTTCCTGTCTATGACTTTTGTTATTCTGTTGAGGTTTTTTAGGAAGGACTGTCATTCTGTAATCTTTGGCCACGTGTCCAAAATTGTTACATTTGTAACATTCCACTTAAGTTCTCAAAGATTCAAACATGTTGTAACTTCTTATTTGTGTTTCACTAGGTCTTCTTGAATAACCCCTTTGTGTATGACTCTCAAATTTATTATTATTCCTGTTGTTAGCTCTGTAATTAACAACTTTATGTCCAAAATTATTACATGCATAATATAAACCAAAAAATATAGTTTGATACCTGGGACTTGAAGATATTCTGAAAGGAGGTGCTCTTATGAATCTTTCTTCTTCTTGAGGCCTATCTTTCTGTTGTTGATTATGAAATCTGAATCTTCTTGGTGGAGGAGTGTCCCTGTAATCTTCCTTGTATATCTTCCTATCCCCTTTGATTGTTTCTGCATAAATTTCTGGATATGTTTCTTGCTCTCTTGTTCTGAAGCTTGATCCATTTTCTATCTGATTGTATCCAAGTCTGGACTTGTCAAGATTAGATTTTTTCCTACTGATAATGGCATCTAGAACTTTTGAGCTATTCTACATATTTTTCATTTGAATATCTTTTCTTAGTGTGCCAATCTATGCTTCCAAGTTTCCAAAGATCTTGTCCTTTTCTTCTATCTTTTATTTGAGTGCTTCATCAATTATTTTATCTTCTTCTATTTGAACCTTCAATTTTGTGATAATTTGTTCTAGTTATCGAGTATCCTTTTTCTTGTCTAGTTCTTCTTGTAGTTTCTTGTTTCTCTTCTTTTCTCTTCTGATACCTTCTATGGAACACATTAATTCTTCTCAATAGTCAACTTCTCCCTCTTCAATTTCATCTTCGACTTCTTCATATTTTTTTAGCTTCTTCATATTCTTCTTCGGATACTTCTTTGTCAGCGTCCTTTACTACCATGAATAGAACTCTTCCTGTCTCACTGTCACTGAATTCATCTTCATCTGATGATGAGTTGTCTTCTTTGGTGCATAAGATTTTCTTGAAAACTTTCTTTGTAGTTCTTTTGCCTTTATTTGTGTGTTTTCCTTTTGAGTAACCTTCATCATTTCTCTTTTTCTTATGAGTAAATTTGTTAGAAAAATGACCAATAACATCACAATTAAAACAAATTAAAGAAAACTTACCTCTATGCCTACTATCGGTTCCCTTGTTTAGTCTTTAGACGAAGTTGGCCACTTCTTCATCATCTTTTGAGACGTCACTACTGCAGATATATTCTTTTTGTTCTTTTTTATTTTGCTTTGATCTTTTGGATTCTTTGAAGGCTTCTTCTTTTACATATGTATTTTCCTATTCAGTTCTCATTTCATATGTTGTGAAGATTCCATGCAGTTCATCCATGCTTATTGAGTTTAGATCCGATCTTTCTTCTAGTGTTGATATCTTAGGGTTAAATCTTATAGTAAGAGATCTTATTAACTTTTGAACAATTATAGATTCTTCAATTTCTTCTCCCAATCCTATGATTGCATTTACTATTTCACCGACTCGTAAGACGTAGGCTGCAATATTCTCATCTTCCTTCATTTTTAGTTGTTCGAACTGACCTCTGTAAGTTTCAATCTTTTTTTCTTTGACTTTTGTATCTCCTTCATAAATATTTCGAAGCTTGTCCCAAATCTCTTTAGCAGATTTACAATGTGCACCTTTGGTGAATACCATATCACTGAGACCATTCAAAAGTGCATTTTTGGCTTTGGAATTATTCTCACCGAATTTCACTATATTTCCATTTGTTGGTGGAACTGTTGGTGCTTTGTATCCATCTACAATTGATTTCCAAATTGAAATTCTTGTGCCTGTATATATGTCTTCATCCTTATGATCCAAAAAGAATACGTTTTTCCATCAAACTATGGTATTCCATTTTTATACAAGTTGGTACTCTCCATGATCTACCTTTCAGTGGTTAAATTGATTTCTAAAGGAACATTCTCTAATACCTATCATTGGATTACTGAGAGGGGGGGTGAATCAGTAATAGCGTAATTATAATCATTTTTCTTCAAATAATCCAACTATTATGTCAATGTAGAATTATTATCCAATAATGAGAAATAAGAAATGAAAAATCACACACATACACATTACACTAGTGTTTTACGTGGAAACCCAAATCGGGAGAAAACCACAGAATGTTTTTTCTTATATGACTTAAAGATTTACATTCATTGGAAGCACCAACTTCCTTTGTTTTCCAGCTGCAACTGGAAGGAGGCTCCAAACCCCTAGTTTCTCAGGCTAAAACCTGAGGGAAGCTCCAACTCCTCAATTCTCTAGTTACAACCATAAGGAGGCTACAACCCCCTATGTTCTCCGGCTACAACCAGAAGGTCTCTACAACCACCTGTCCTTGCCCCGTCCAACCACCCTGAAGTAGAAGTAGAATGATGGAACCATTGTCACACTATCACTGTGAGATATACCGTTGTAAACTTGTACCAATAAACCTGAACCATGCATCAACCATGCATCAACCTATACCTCAACCTGCAATCAACCTATACCATAAACAAGTGCATCAACCATGCACCAACCTGTACCATAACAAGTGAATCAACCATTCACCAGCCTGTACCGAACAATCTGTAATCAACATGTATCATAAAAAAGTGCAACCAACCATGTACCAAGTATGTACCAATCATGTTTCAACTACTCATCAACTATGATTCATCAATATGTACCAAAATCATCAACTATACACCTCATCTATGTGTCAACTCATTAACTACTTGTCTCAACCATGTATCCAACTTGTACCTCAACCAAAATCCCTCATCAATTTCATCATCCAAATATGATTTATAACTCTGTAATAGTGTTGGTGTATATGATCACATACCTGCAAACCTTCCTTAGCTTTAAGCAACAAGAAACTAGCATTTACATCAAACTTTTCTTTAGTCTCACATGACTAGTTTTGGATTAGTCAACAACCCTAACTTGAAATAATAATAACTTTGTACTTGTAATGAATAAAGATCTGAAACTGATACACAATTTTCATAAGTGTTTTTTATGCAATTCCTCCAAGTTTCACTACTTGGAACCTCTCATAAAAGTAGTTATAGCAAAAATGACATACCTTGTTGAATTTTGGCTTCTTCTAGAGAGCGACCTTGTAGAGAATGCCCCGCACCGAATATTTGTTGGATCTGAAACTGTTGCACAACATACTACCTATTGTAATCTAAGAAACACATTTTTTTCTTACTTAATTGGGATCTTTTATGAAGAATTTGTGACGTTTTTACCTGAAACACCTGTTTTTGACTAGTTTCAAGACTAGCCACAAACCTTATTTTCCATGGAGTATAAATCCAAAAATACAATGACCCACAAGATGAATTGTTTACCACAGATACTTGGATATTTTTCCTCAATGGCATATAAATTTCATGTTCTGAATCATTCTAGGAAAAACGTTATTGCGAAAATGGTGAGATGACTTGTAAATAACATACCTTAGAAGACATCATCAAAAGAATTTATCCTTCCTTTAATTCCAGCCTTCTTTTCTTCACCTTCCCTTATAAATTCAGCTTAGATATCCTTTGGTTACCTTATACACCTATAGATATTCAATATGCTCAAGTGTGATTTAAATGAGAGAGCCTTTCCTGTTATTTATACTCTCCAAGTAGCTTCCTTAAAAATATCTTCTAAGTCACTTTGCCCACTTTCCTTATTTTAGGGTTAACCCACTTCTAATTTATCCATTAAATTTATTATTTAAATAATTGATTTTGTGTTCACTTTGAACTATAGTGAACTCATCACTTTACTTTATTATTTACCTTTAAAAACTCTTAAACCACTTTGACTACTTTGACCTTTTGGGGCTTCTAGATGACATATGAGGGTCCTCCAACTTCGTAAGGCCGTAACTCTCAAATTGTGAGGAGTTATGTGGCGTTCCACATACCACCAAAAATGGATTGACATGTACTATACATATAGAATAATATTACCTGAAATATATCAAAACACATACTGTTATCCATCAGACAAGCTTTGGTCCATTACCCAAACCTGGGTTCTCCAACTTCTCATGGTCATAACTCTCTAACCGTGAGGAGTTATGTGACGTTCCACATACCACCAAAAATGGAATAACAAGAATTATCCATATAGGATAGTTTCACTAACAAATTCACTGACCTTCATCTCATTATTCCAAAAATAAGCATGGGTTCTCTAACCATACTTCTCAGATAAAACAATCCACAAAGTGTCTTCCCATGAGGGATTTCACCATAAGAGGACCACTTTGGAGTTCATCTATTTCTACTTATTATCAACCATGACAAGACAATAATGAGTCATCTTTACATAAAACAATCTTGGTCCATTGCCCAACCTTTGTGTGACGGGGCTTTCTTCAAGGGTTGACATCAATGACAACCAACCTTAATCAACACAAGGTTTAAATAAAGCCTCGTGAAAATGATTGTTTTCAACTAATGGATTAAAACAAGATGAAAAATAAAAGGGAATTGTATTTTATACTATAAATGAAAAAATAATAAAAAATGAGTGAATAAGATTATAAATGATATAACGTTAATGGACAAAGCATTTAACATTTAAATTGTGTAATCATTGTTCATTCACAAATTAACAAATTAAATAAAATATAAACTAACTAACATGATGTTGATCATCGGTACTAAGGTAGGTTCATCTTTATGTATGTGTATAAGCTCCACTTAACCTTTGTCAAGTATAAATCTATGACAAAATCAAGAACGATACTTCCTGAAACAACTCAAAGAAGTTCTGTATATTCCAGAACAAGTCTATGATGACAGAAAGACAAATAGGATTTATCTAATGTGAGTTTAAAATATCCAATAACTGAAAATGAAAGAAAATACAACTCTCAACAAATGGTGTTACCAACTACCAAACATTATATGTAAACTCAAAATGAATATGCATAGACAATCAGTCACATATATCAACATAACCAAAATATAATGAACCAAGTAAAAAAAAAAATAACATGAAAAAGTTATATGGAGAACAGACTAAAGCTAGTTCAATACAAATAAAATTTCACATCTAGAAATTACATGAGAAACAATGATAACATTGCACAACATACAAAAGGGCGAAAGCCAAAGAGTAAACTATATCTCATATATTTTCAAAAAAATAAGTCCATCATTTGGTCCAAGAGGAATGCCCCTATCACTGGGCAAGAAATGTTATTTAAACAAGTTCCTAGTCTGTTCCTCACACTGTGAAAGATAGAGACCGATCTCCTTTTAAAAAAATTTACTATAACAAAATAACCAAAAAGATAATTCTATTGAAATCTTATAATCTAAAATAGTTACATCGTTAAAGCATTTTGTTTTTTTAAAAAACAAAAATTACAAGTCCATTATATGCCCACCTATGACTCATTCCACTAATCGTTGCACATTGAACTGTTGTTCACCTTAGAGAAAGAAAACAAAATCTCAATTAGACAATAATCAAATAAACAATTTAAAAGACAAGATACATAATTTTCGATTATGTAACTGGTCTAAATAAAAACAAAATCAAAACAAATTCATTTATTATTCAAACAAAATCCAATCGTGAATTACAAGAAAAATATTTACCAATTAGAAGTTTGAAAGAGAAACATTAGACAAATATGAGTTTATAACAACATTGAAACTGGTGGAGTTTTTAATAACCACATTTCCTTATCTCTTGAAACATTTGTTGGCTTTGTGTGAATTCAATCGAATGCAAGATCTGAGATCATCGTTTTCCTTTTCAAGAACTAAGTTCCAAGTGATCACTTGATTCAATTGTGCTTGTAGGTAAGGGATGTCTCGATAGTATCTTTGGATCCAGTCAAAACAAATTTCACAATACACCGGTTTATTGTGATATTTGTTTTGACTGGATCCAAAGATAGCAACGCTGACGATATGGCCTCTAGTAAAATATGGCCATTTTTTGAAGGCTTTTAAGTAGGTAGAATGGCATGTTTAAACCAAACCATAAGAAAACCATTAACAAACGAATATGAAACAGGAAAACTAGTCCATATCATCACTCGTAGGTGATGAATTGCTTGATTATTCAGTAAACCATGCCATCGAGGTTTAAACAAAACTATCAGTGTACCTTTGACATCGTATTGTGACCTATTGGAAACCATTAGCAGGTGCCAAGGGATACCTTCAAATTTGAGATTCTTCAACCAGTGATATCCTTCTCGAGACAATCTCGTGGCTTCTGCAATCGAATCCTCACTGATTTCCAACTGTAAATCACCTATTTTATCCCTAGAACCATCAAAGTTCTATGCAAAATATTGAGCGACTTTGAGGTTAAAACCCTCAAAGGACTATATGAATTTAACCCACCCAAATATCGTGAGATCATCCATAGTGTCATCGTGGGAGAGCAAGGCTTGTGAGCCATTCAAATTTATCCTTACCATAGGGGACATGGGATTGGTCATGATATACCAGCAAGTGTACTTAAGAGGGATCTGTGTTTGAAACCACCCAATATGAACGATAAGTTCTTCATTTTCAGAGATGACCCGATAACTAAGGCCACCATAACCACCACTCAGGCTGTTGATTGAATGTTGAACCAGAGGACATGCGTAATCTAAAACCACCTCCTATTTTGACAACCTAACCCCAAAAAAGAAGCATTACCACTGAGGCAATGAATGTCAACTCAATACAGCAGGATGAGGGAGTAATTGTTTTAGAGCATGGCTGATAGTCATGTACAACAACAATTAGACTGTGACATGAAAATAGGGGATAGCGTTCATATTTCAAATCTATATCAAAGTTTTAGTTTCATGAGCGATCATGGAGGTGGTAGCTGATAATAAAAACTTAGAATGAATAAAACGACTAAGGCATACCCCAAAGGTGATCAACTCATATTCTAATGGTAAAGAAACAATTCATAAAATGATAATCTCAAAAGCTTTTAATATTTTTAATATTATTAGGTTTCTTTTAAGTACTCATTCAATTCCACAAGGTGAAGCTTTAGAATCTGTATGATGTGTTTAGACCAAGCTTGTTTCAATTTCATGCTTAAACGATCATGAAATTGAACAAGAATAAACGAGATATTTATTGAAAGAAATGAACTCAAAAAAACACAACCAATCAAGCGACGTTTTTCAAAACAAAAATCATAATTGAAGTCTTCACAGACACAAAGAGATAGATATTAAAAAAATTATTTCATTAAAACTATGTTTTAAATATCGATGAAAATGACATGAATATCTGGCTTCCAACAATGGTGACTCGTTGGGTGAAGTCGTTATCTCTACATCATTAGAACTTTATATCAGGGAAAAGATAAATCAGATAGTTACTAAAATAAATTAAGAAACAGATCAAGTGTTTTGACATTAACTTAGAAAAATAACACAGTCATACCATTGAAGAAAGTTCTGCCAAAGATTGTAATCCGAAATTTCGATTTGATCAAAGGGGTAACAATATTTCTACAAGTAACTCCAATACTGTTGACAGGGCCATTTCTACCAGAAGGAATTTATAGCCTCGGTAGGGATGTCATTTAACCCTCTCTAGTACTTTGATCCCACCCAAAATTTTTCCATCTATGATAAAAATATCTTCATATTTGATCAATTTAAAACATACCTAAAGGATTTTGAACCCAACATTGCTTCACTGCGAGTAGGCTCATTCAATACCCCAATGAAGTTGTCTTGGTATCATGTGTGCATTTACCCGCAGCCAACAAAACTTTTCAATATCCTGATGGGTTTACACACAATTCCCACACATCAAAGTGCTTCCAACTCTCCATAATTTTTTATAAAATTTTCAAAAACTTCAAGGTTATGAGAGAGCTAGGTGATAGTGAAGATTTCACATCTAGGAAATCATAGGATTGATCATTGATATTGTTTTTCATTCTTTGAGAACTAATGATTTTCATCATGATTTGGACATTTAGATTTCAATCAAGAAATCATCTCAGGAATGGGGAAGTGCTTTGAGTTGATCTCATTAGAAATGGAACAATGTAAGAAGTTTTAAAGATAGTCATATTTCCCTGAGACTTCATTAAAAACTAGTAACAATGATTTGGCAAAGACTTATCATAATTGATCTGATTTTAGAACTTAATGTGTAGATGCATTAAACTGTTTCAAGTTTTTCTAGTGAATGATCTGATTCTCTTCAATAATGAGTGGTGATTTAGAAATAATTATTAAGGAAACATAAAAAAAAAAAATATGAAAAACAAAAAATAAAACAAAAGAAAAGCATAAGCTAAAGATATTTATAGGGGGTAAATCTGAATTTTCCCAACTGAAGTACTTCTTGAGAGACTGGCCATTCACTGGAAAAGTTTTTGGTTGTCCCTCTAAGTTGCGCAAACGAAAATAAATAGGACCCAATTTTTCAAAAATGACAAAAGGCCTCAGCCACAGGTTTTGAAACTTAGTATGTTCTCCTTTATTCTCATGTGCCTTGTCCCATTTGACGACTAAATCCCCTGCATTAAGATTTATTTCTGAGGATGAACTCGTATCAAATCAAATTTTAACAATTTGTTGATGCTTATCTAATTTTTGTTTATCTTGTGTCCTTACTTCTTCCAATTTTAGTAAAGCGTTTATCCGATTCTCTAAAGGGAGACATTCGTCTTCCTAAACTTTCTGCGATAATTGTAGAGAAGGGAGAAAGACGTGTGGAGGAAGGATGGTTTCTCCTCTGTAAATGAGGAAGAAAGGATAATTAGCGATGGAATCTTTTGGGGTGACTCTATCAACCCAAAGTGCCTTGTACAACGCATTGTGCCAATTTTTATGATTTTCCAACACTATTCTTTTTATTATTTTGATAAGATTTTTATTTGTTGACTTGACCAAACCATTTCCTTGGGGGTAATAGCTCACATAGTAGTTTATATTAATCCCTTTTTCTAAAAAAAATACATTCATATCCAGGGAAGAAAAATAAGAAGAATTGTCAAAAACTAAATACTCAGATATTCCTAAATGAGTGATAATATGAGAGTTTAAAAACAAAACTACCTAACTCGTGTTGACTACCATTAATGGTAAAACCTGAGACCACCTCGTAAAATATTATGTTTTCGTAAGAATATACTTGTATTTCTATGAGGAAGGTGGATTAATTGGTCCTATAATATCTAGGCCACATAGCTGAAATGGTGTGTCTATCGTAACAGGCTATAAAGGGAAAGCATCCTTCTTGACCCGTCCCACAGCCTTTTGATAGATTATACATTTGCAGTAAAAAGTGTGAGCATATTTAAATAAGGTGGGCCAATAGTAGCCAGCCCTAAGTAACTTGTGGACGGTTGTATCTCCACCAAAGTGACTCCCAACATCGCCAAAATGTAGTTCAACTAACACCTTTTCATACTCTTCTTTTTCTAGGCAACGCAGAAAAACACCGTCAAATTTTTTCGGAAACAATATATCATTAATTAATTGAAAATATGTAGATCTAAGCCTCAATTCTCTTCTATTTTTAGGATCACGATTACGAGGAGAAGTTCCATGCAGCAAATAAAATTAGATATTATCATACCACGAATTAGACACAATTTGTGTACAACAAATTTGTGTTTCATTATGCAGATTTGCAGCTGATGTGTTTATTTGATTTTTTGATATTTCAACCTAATCAGCTACCAATTTGCAAAGTCCTTGACCTCTGACAATTTTTGTAGGTACTATTTCAATATCATACTCTTGAAGGGATGTCATCAAATTTTCCCTTTTCTCCCCTAGCTCCTTCTACACTAACAAATTTCTTATAGTAGGGTAAGGAACAATGAATTTTATCCTAGATTTCAAAAGGTAAGATCTGAAATGTTTAACTTCTTTGAAAAAGATGTATTCCTGTTGATCTACTATGGGATAATTTATTTCTTCTCCTTTAAAGGAGGATCTCATAAATGAAATAGGTATCTCGTTGTTTTCAACATGTTTCTGCCTGAGCACAACAACATAATATATGTCGGATGTAAAAGTACACAATGTGAAATCCTAGGAGAAATTAGGACTCATGAAGGAGGGTTCCTCCGTTATATATTTTATAATGGAATTAAAATATTTATTTTCTTGTGGTCCCCATTTGTACAAAACATCCCTTTTTATCAGGTTTTGTAGAGGTCTAACCATATCAGAAAACACTTGGAACAAATCATCTGACAAAATTTATTTTACCAAGAAAGGATTGCATTTCCTTTTTGGAAGAAGGTGGAGGAAGGTTGGAATTATCTTGGGTTCATTCAGGTTCTTTTATCATTCCATCTTTAGAGACTATAAATCCAAGTAACTTTCCTTGTTCTATTGCAAAGACTGATTTCTTAGGATTGAGTGAAATACCGAATTTGCAACATTATTCTAAAACAACCCTAAGATGAGACAAGTGATATTTCTTGTTCTTTGAAAAGACACTAACATCATTCAGGTAGATAACAATTGATTGATTGATAAGGCCATGAAAAGAAATTCCCATTGCCTTCCAGAAGGTTGTCCCAGAATTAATCAGTCCGAAAGGCATTTTCCTATAGGTGTAGGTGCCCCATGGGGTAGGAAAAGTGATTTTCAATTGATCAAATGGATACAAAAGGACTTGGTTATAGCCTGAGAAACCATATAATAAGGATAGCCTTGTGAAACCAAATACTTCTTGAAAAATTTGTTCCATCGGGGGAACGAGGTAATTGTCTTTATCAGAGGCTCGGTTCAAATTGTGAAAGTCGACACAAAGTCAAATTTCCCCATTTTTCTTCCTTATTGGGACTAAGTTGGATACCCACTGAGTATGTCAGAATGGAAAAATGATCTTGGTGGTGAGTAATTTATTTAGTTCCCTTTTTACCGTGGGTTCTAATTTAGGATGCATTTTTCTTAGTTTTTGTTGAAAAGGTTGGGTTTGGGGTTTCATGGTAGTTAAATGTTGTATTATATTTGTATCAAAAGTTTTTAAATCGTCATACGTCCAAGAAAACACATCTTTGAATTATTTGAATAATTTTATGAATGCATATCTCTCTTGTTCGGAACACGCTTTTCCCAGATTGATATTTTGAGGATTATTTTGCGTTCCTAAATTTACAGTTTCATACAGTAATGAGGAACTGTTCATTTTGTAATTGACTACCCCTCTAAACTTGTCATGTAAATCATAAAATTTCTCTAATCTAACAACAGATTTGGGGATAGAGTTTACCAGCTCGAATGATACTTCCGCATAATGAGGGTCAGATATAACATCTAAATCTTGAATTTTCATTGTGGGTGGTTTCATCGATAATAGTATCTTGGAAAGTGTCCTCCATATGCAGAAAATTGATGATTTATTGATCATCATCAAACACTCGGCAATTGGTGATGTTGTCGGGAATTGATGGCCTAAATAATAGTTCAATCGAGAATGCGTTAGGAGAAAGACCCTTAACAGGAAATAATTTTGAGGCAACATTAGCTAATAAATCATCTTATGAATTACTCGACCTTGTAATGAAATTTATGTTAAAAGCGACAAATTTATGTATTAAGATCCATAACTCATTTTGGTAGTTTTTCATATGAGGTGATAAACAATGTATATCGTTTCTTACCTACTTGACTACGATTTCAGAGTCACCGAATACTACCAAGTTTTACACATCAAGATCCAATAACTTCTTTAGTCCCTGCAGAAATGCTTCATATTCTGATGTATTGTCAGTACATTCAAATTCAAATCAACAAGGAAATTTTTTTTTATTACCTTTTGGATCAATCAGTACACAACCAACACATGCGCCTTCTCGGGAATTAGATCCATCAAAGTATAATATCTAGACTTCTTTGTCATCAACAATGTTCTATATTATTTTTTAGAGATCTCATGTGAGTATAGGTCGATATTTTAGATTGTTGTTTTGGGTTGGTGATAGAGGATATTTCAGTGATGAAATTTCCAAAAAACGTGTTCATTCCCTATGCCTCAATTGTATTTACAGTACTAGTAAAAGGCTCATTGGGATCGTTTAAATCTTTAATAGTGTAATTGAGGTAATGTTCTTTGTTTATCCTGATTTTGTTACGTTGTCCATTCTCTGATAGCCACATATGAGACTAATCTGTAGAAAAATAACCATGTAACTGCTCTAATCAATCTCTGCTAAAAAATAAGCCATAAACTTACGGAATGTCAACAACAATATATTAATTACTTGGTGGACCTTTGGGTTATATGACAACCTTATGAAGACATTCTTAAGTTCACCAATGACCATGACATTAGTTTGATCTAACTGAATGATATTTAAATCAAAAGGTTTTACTTCAACATTAATTTTCTAACACACAGATAGAGGTATTACATTCAATGAGGTGCTAGAATGAACCATGCAGTTATGTACATTTCTGTTGAAAATTTCGAAAGTTAACAAAAAAGGAGGTACAACTTTTTGTGATGAGACAACAAAATTCTGTTGATTTTTTATTGTTATACTTGAAATAGTCTTATCTGAATTTCCTAGAGTTTTCTTTGATACATATTGTTGGATTACTAAGAGGGGGGGGTGAATTAGTAATAGCGTAATTATAATCTTTTTTCTTCAAATGTTATATCAATGTAGAATTATTATCCAATAATGAGCAGTAAGAAATAAGCAGTCAAACACATACACAGTACACCAGTGTTTTACATGGAAACCCAAATCGGGAGAAAACCATGAAATGATTTTTCTTATATGTCTTGAAGAATTACATTCATTGGAAGCACCAACTTCCTTTGTTTTCTAGCTGCAACTGGAAGGAGGCTCCAACCCCCAAGTTTCTCAAGCTACAACCTGAGGGAAGCTCCAACTCCCCAATTCTCTAGCTACAACCAGAAGGAGGCTACAACCCCCAATGTTCTCTAGTTACAACCACCTGTCCTTACCCCATCCTGCCAGCCTGAAGTAGAAGTAGAATGATGGAACCATTGTCACACTATCACTGTGAGATATACTACTGTAAACCTGTACCAATAAATCTGAACCATGCATCAACCTGTACCTCAACCTGTAATCAACATGTACCATAAAAAAGTGCATCAACCATGCACCAACCTATAATCAACCTATACCATAAACAATTGCATCCACCCATGTACAAATTATGTACCAATCATGTGTCAACTACTCATCAACTATGACTCATCAATATGTACCAACGTCATCAACTATACACCTCATGTATGTACGCCAACTCATCAACTACTTGTCTCAACCATGTACTAAACATGTACCACAACTGAAAGCCCTCATCAATTTCATCATCCAAATCTGATTTGTAGCTCTATAATAGACCTGGTGTATATGATCACATTCCTGCAAACCTTCCTTAACTTTAAACTTTTCTTTAGTCTCACATGCCTAGTTTTGGATTAGTCAACAACCCTAACTTGAAGTAATCATAATTTTGAACTTGCAATATATAAAGATATGAAACTGATACATAATGTTATTTAGTGTGTTTTATGAAATTCCTCCAAGTTTCACTACTTGGAACCTCTCAGAAAAGGAGTTATAGAAAAAATGGCATACCTTGCTGAATTTTGGCTTATTCTAGAGAAAGACCTTGTAGAGCGTGCCCCACACAAACTGTTTGATGAATTGATTGGAAACTATTATAAAACATACTACATATTGTACCATAATGAACAAATTTGGTCTCACTAAATTTGGATATGTTATGAAGAAGTTATGATGTTTTTACCCGAAACACCTAATTTTGACTAGTTTCAGGACTAGCCACAAACCCTATTTTCCACGGAGTGTAACTCCAAAAATACAACGCCCACATGCTGAATTGTTTACCACAGATAATTTTATATGTTTTCTCACTTTCATAGAAATTTCAGGATCTGAATCATTATAGAAAAAAAGTTATAGCGAAAATGGTGAGATGACCTGTAAATAACAT
>ML817249.1:81558-95702 GCA_009831015.1 Picea engelmannii | reverse complement strand
TTCAAGGCATTATTCAACTGGTTCTTGGTGTGAACAAGGGGCCATTTAGGGCACCATTTGGTCCTTGACCAACCCCCCATTTGAATTCAGCCGATATCTGAGGGTAAAATCAAGTTGGGAGCTGGTCCATAAGTGGTTGAGGGGCTGACAAGAACCATAAATGCATCGTTCTGATGAGTGCGTGGATTTTCTCGTACACATTCATGCATATGGATCATTTTGCGCTCTATGATATTCTTTAGCCCATGCACTGTTTGTGTGATTCCTCTAGTGACTCAGTGCATGCCAATTTGTTTCTAGTTGTATAGTTTTTTCCTCTTGGAAAAACATTTTTTGTGTTGCAGGTGAACTAATAGGTGTTTGGAAATTATCTATTTCTGTAACCATTTGCATGCAATGTTGCAGATGAAATTTTAGTGATAACAAATGCCCCCTAATGTGTGAGGTTAGGATCATACATATAGCTTAAATACATCAATGTTTCTTCTACTGAGAGTATCATTATAATGAAGAGGGTTGATAAGAACTACAAGAGAGGTCATGTCAAAGGGAGAGGGGAAACCGTGAGACCCAAATTTGTCTCTAGGGAGAGAAAACAAAATTTTCATACAAACGAGGCGGGCATGCCCCATGCTCGTGTCATGTAACTCAAAAATGTAAGATAGTAACTAAAGTTGTATGATAATGTAGATAACTACAGCGCCCTCCGAGGCGGTTTGATAATGGAAGATGACAATTCTAAGGTCTTCAACTAGTATAAAACAACTACAATAGTCGCATAGTAAGACCCACCATAACATGTGATTTTGTTGAAGTTGAATGTTATGGGGGTCAACAACATTAGAAAGAAATGATGGTTCTCTCTGTTTTGTCCGAGGCTCCTCATTGTAAAGGTAATGAGAGTCAATATACTGTCACCCTTCTAGAAACTGTGATGATGTCGACAGAAAGGGAGACGCGACTCCAAGAAGAAAAGGGATTCATAAAATCCACCAGATAAGATCAGGAACTAATAGGGAACATGAATGAAGTCAATATTTGGTGAGACTCAAGACTTCCCTTGATTAGGGGTATGTTGGAAGGATGATTGGAAGCAGCCGTGAAATTGTATCTAGCATTGAGGGGACGACTAGACATGGGGTTAAATTGTGCTAGAGGCATGACAAAGTGGACAAACTCATAGATCAGGGGTACATGGACTATGAGATACTCGGGGTTTATGGACGATGTCAACATTAGTAGAAGATAGTGATTGTTCCAACCAAGGACGACATGGTTGATTTTCCATAAAAGGAAGCTCGTCAAGGGTGACACAAAAAATCTAAGTAAATGCTGGAAACAAAGGATTTTTACAATTACCAAATAAATCAAGAATGATTTTGGGTGAGTGTACAGATATAGAAATGGGTGCCCCAGTTCAAGATGGCTTGGCCTATGAGGGATAAAGTAGTGTGGATAACTGGTGGAGGGTGGGGTCCCCATGGGTGGGTTTCTGTATGAGGTAAATGAATGGAGGGAAATATGCAGATGTGAAAACTAATTGTGGATGAAATGGAGGGTTAATGATTCTGTGGAGGTACAGTCAAAATAGAACTGAGATGAGATAACCTGGGAGTCCAGTGGGAAAACTAGCAAAATTATGAGAAGGAGTATGTGGTTGATTCTCGGAAATGCGTAAGACTATCAGGACTCCATCCATAGGGGGTGAAAGTAGTATGATTGTCAAAGTGTCAAGGGGGACTATGAATGGGACAACTCATGTGAGGGAGAGTACTACTGAGTGAAAGTACCAAAATGCAATGGAGGTGACGATACTGCAGAGCTGGATGTAGGGAACCTAAAGGATAATTTCGGAGGGTGTGACTAGGATATACAATTGGTATTTAGAGGGAATGATTACATTCTAGTGTCAATCATATACCTGAAGGGGTTGTGCTAGGTTGTGATGACCAAGTACCTAAACACATGAAAACCGAATACCAGACATGAACAATATATGAAGATAAAGAACATGTAATAGCTATTTGATAATTTTGAACATGAGCATGCATACTTGGACGTGATGTGAGAAACATGCGCCCCCGGGGCCGAGTGCAGATGGGGACTGGGGAATGTGACTGTGTAGGCGGCGGGATCCTGATCCCATGGTGGAAGATGGATCGAGAAATAAAGAATCTAATCTCCTATAACCTAGGAGGTATATGTGATGGGGTATATAAACCCCAGTTTGTCAATTTCATATTTGATATCAGTGAATTTGGATGGGTGAAGTGGGTGTTTCTTTTGATGTACTGGGGTGAAATATGGCCATGTGTCGATGCGATGTTCGACAATAGAAGGATCGAGGCCAGGAATGTTTGTATATGAACAGGAAAAAATATCTCGGTATTTTTGAAAGAGAGATTTGTAAGTTGTGAGTTCCTCAGGGGAGCATGTGGCACCAATGGTGATTTCTTCTATGATTCCTAGTTTTATGGAAATGTCGATATTGAAAGTAGGGAAAATATTGGCCATGTTTCTTATTCAAAATCATCGAGGGAGGGGATAGGGTTATTGAGATATTTTATATGCCTTGATGGAATAAAATCCTTTGTTTTGATTTCACATATCGAGGCTTGGCGAGGAGGGTCAAAGGCTTCCTATGAGAGAAAAAAAACTCTCTAGTGGAGTGCATTCCATGGGCAATCGAGGGTAGTGAGTTTCTCTAGGATATCTTCGTCACAGTGGAAAATGAAAGAATATAGAGGATCCAGGGAAGTAACATTGGTGAAGGTCATTGTGTGATTGGATTCAAGTGGTGAATACCTACAGGGGGATCACAAATATGGTGTAATGGATCACTTGACATCAACCAAATGTCCAGACACTGTGGATTGTAAACTGTGGTAGGGGGTAATATTTCCTGAGGGAAATGAACCGGAGAATTGGGAGGATTTGGGAGAACATCCTCAGATAGTCTATACATGAACCATGGGGGGAGGGGAAGTGTCTGAGGTTCAGGGGAGGTGATGTGAACAGTATCTGGAGAAGGAATAGTGGGAATCATTTTCATCACAGGAGGTGAGGTGGTTGCAGGATTTTGAATAAGGGTCATGTGACGATGCCTGTATTCAATGATCAAAGGACACTGGTACATGAAATGATCAAGTGAGTCACAAAGAGAGCAAGGGCATCTCATTCATTCAGTGAATGAGGTTGAGACATAATGGATGTCGGTGATGTGGGTACCCAAAGGTGTTGGTGGAGAAGGCTCTTGCTAAAAGGTTTGGCATACTGTTGTCAGCGTCTTTCGAAAATGAGGTATATCAGGGAAATGATGAGTGTAGTGGCCATAATCTGAACAGATGGCACATGAAAATTTGGTTCATATCCCTTTACTGCATGTAGTAGGGGACATTGTGGTAGTACTAGGTGTGCTTGGTGAGGCAACGAGCAATTTGGTTTCTCGAGGGAGTTGGATCAGATTGTGTAATTTAGGAAGAGAGGGACATCTATTAGTGGGTTGTCCCTCTCTTTTGTATACTACGCAAGGAGGTTGAACTCGGGGAGGAAGTGGAGTAGTGGGATATTTATTTTTCCATCTTCCCCTAGCCATAGTTGTGGTGCTGGTGATTCGGGGTAAGGGTGGTGTGGTCGAAGTTAGTACTAGAATCTGCATCGAGATTACCTTTGACTGAGGAGGGAGGGATCGTTGTGGAACCATCACGGGTGGGTGTAGATACCACACAGGGATGGCAACTACCATGTTGGGAAGAGTAAGCATTTCAGCTACCTAAAAATCTTGTACTCTCAGTGGGGGTTAGAAGAAGGGAATTTGAGTAATGGCTTGGGGGATTGTTTCCCCAACCGGGATTTTCCCCTGGGGAAGGGTGAAATCAGGGATAAGTGGTGTCGTAGCATTCTTAGGTAATTCCTGAGGTATAATTTCATCAACTGGTGGGACRTCGAGGGGTGGAGAAGCCTCAGYGGGAGGAATGTATCTTTGGTTTCAGTTCCATTGGAAGATATGACACACACTTGTGCTGAGGGGTGTATGAGAGGTGGTGCTCCATGGTATGCCCCTAGCAATTATGGGTCCTTGAAAATTTTGGGGCCCATATCCATGAGTGGATATGCATCAAAACTAGTGCATAAAAGAGGTAAGATGTTATCGATGTTGGAGGATTGGTTAGGCTCGTAATGTGAAACTTGTTCAATGGTGATGATTTTCCCATTATGGGGGAACATCATCGTTTGAAACACAAAAGAGGACACTACCTTCATAGCATACATGTATCTTCATCCAAAAAAGATGTTGTAATTGAGTGGGGTGTCAATAACCTCAATGTCGATAAGGATGGTTTTTCCCCCAAGTTCAACGGGGACATTTTGAAAGAGCTCTTCAGGGGAGGATGGTCGACCATCATAAGCTCTCAAAGTGATGGCGGATGGTACTATCTCAGGGGAGCCAAGTTTTTTCCATACAATTTTGGACATGATGCATGTGGCTACACCTTCATCAATGATACATCAATGAAACGTGATGTTCTTAATATTAAATGGTATCTAGAAAGCTACTAAAGCGGGCAGATGAGATTCCCCACAATCTAGATCAAATGAGACGAGTCTAGTATCACCTAGGTCGACTACCCCCAAGGTGAAAACCAAGGATTGTTGTTGAGTTGGACAGTTTGGAGGACCTCTAATACCAACATGGCTATAGGGGATTGTTCCAAGTCATCAACCAGACTATCATTATGTGCCACCCTAGCCTGAGGGTTGTTGACATTCTATCGTAATGAGATGTGAGGGATACAAATGGAGGGTTCATTGTTAGGGTGTGGAATCATCAAGGGTTGTCCAGCTATAGTTGGATCTACTTCTGAAGTGGTGGGAGTAGATTCAGGGGGTGCATTGTATTGACAACTGCACATTTGCAGAATAATTTCTTCTTCACTAGTTAGGAGGATATTTTGATCCACCAGATTTTCAGGGTGTTGATATTATCCCATTTGTGGTGGGGTAGGATGTACCTCCTGTTGGGTATTCATCACAAATTGGTGTGGAATAGGGTTTTGAAACACGACTGGGGGTATTTGTTGCAAATACTATTGTGGGGTCTGCTAAGGGGCAGGTGGCCCTAGGGAACGTGGCATGTTCATGGAGTCTTTAATCCATTTGAAGTCAAAAATTTGGGGGAAATGGTCATTATAATGACCATGATCACCACAAAGAGCGCAAGGGAATTTCTTCCATAGGTTTTTTTTTTTTTCCTCCCTTGGTGTTTTTTGTTATTGCCCCCTTGGGGGTTCTGGTTACCCTAATTCTGGTTGCCCCCAGCAGGTTGGTTTTGTTGGGGTTTATTTCCTCCTAGTCTTTGGTTATTATTGTTTCAGATTTTTCCTTTCTTTTTGGCATTATTCCGCTGATGGGATAGATTTTCCATATTCAACTGTTCAAAAGTATGAAATTGCAAAATGGAAGAGGGTTGAAAAATGTTAACACCAATGTGTGGTTTCCCTTGTGGAGGAGCGACCAGATGTGGAGGAATAGGAAATGGAAAATAAGGATTATGTTGTGGAAATTATCCATATGGCGCATAGGAAGGTGAAGCGCTTTCACTAGTTCCCAAGTTATAAGATGAGGTAGAAGGGGCACCTGAGCTTGGTTGAGAAATCGGGTGCATGATTGGTGTCGACAAAGGTCCACTCATGGGTGGAGGGGGAGCAACAGGATATGGATTTTGGTAAAGGGGATGAGGGTAATAAGATGGCCCTCCATATATCGACAGATATTGGGGTGTATCGTACATAGGTGGTGGTTGGATGTATGTATTTTTGTGTGTTGTGGCACCAATCAATCCATCCGCTGCATGAGACATCCCAGGCTTGTCCTGGATGAATGGTACGGATATCAGTGCATCAGATGTTATTGTGTATAACTAACTTGAATGAGCATAAATGAGGTCATACTATTGAGCCTTGTTGATGGCTTCCTCTTCAGTTTAGGCGAAGGTGGATGCCACATCTTTGGCAAAGATAGAGACGAGTGATTTGAGAAACCAATCGAGACATTGTTCTTTGGTGGTTTCTGATTTACATAAACTACGTCATCGACACCATTCATGAATGTGGTCAGAAATATGTGTAGATGAAATTTGTTTGCACTAAGAGAGTAGTTCTAGACCAGTTTCATGACGAACTGGTAGTTGAAATAAGGCCAAAAATTCTTTGGCCAAGGATTCAAAAGTCTCATGGGTCCCTGATTTTTCATCCACATACCATTTGGATGATGGGCGAGTGAGTGTGTGTTGAAATAACCTTAAGCGGATGGATTCATCCGTGATGTTGTTTGAAGAGCACCATAAGTGGAAGTTCATGACATGGTTGGTGGGATCTTCCCTTGATTTGCCATCAAATTTGGGAATGTTTGAAGGTAGTTTGGAAGGCATATTGGGCCATGCAGGGTCATGCAATATAGGGTCATTCATGAGTTTACTCAAATCAGGGATGTTGAGGGACAAAAAATATGGCATCGGGGATGGTGGTGGAGGATTAGTTCCAGCCATGGTGTGAGAAGGTAATGGACCTGACCCTTGAGGGGGGTTTGGTGGGGTTGTACTTCTTGCTTGAGAATAAGTTTTTCCCCTGCCTCCTTGTGAAGGAGAGTTAGTGGATGGATTCCTTTGCGAATTGGACCCAAGTAAGGTGGAACCAATAAAATATGATCCCAAAATAGCGACACTCACAGGGGTGTGAGATGGTTGAGACGATGAGTTGGAAAGAATAGGAAATCCTCCCAGAATAGGAGGGAGATTTTGCAAGCGTCTGGAACGATGAGGATTCTATGGGTCCCCTATGATGTCGGACTAGCAAAGTGAATGTGTGCAAATGGTGATTAGAGAAAAAAATGAACAAGTGACTTGTATAATTTGGACCTTCACAATATATCTCACAATCGCATGTAGTCAAATGAGCATCATACATAAATAAACTGTAAATAAGCGTACATGTGGGTAGGTGGATTTTTTCCACATGGGATAAAAAATAAAACAAATTCTTGTGTCCTAAAAAGACGTAACATCCTGTCCTTCCTCTCAAATATCACTAGAACTTCCAAGAGCACTCAATAGTGGGGTCTGAAGCCACCAGAAGAGGAACTAGTGAAGGATGAAACAATCAGTTATAATGAGGGGTAGAGGGTGCATATCCTGAAAGATATATTGGTATTTCCCAATAGCCACAAAAAATTGGATAAAGGTGCAATTGCAAGCCACAATTTCCACCTGGGTATATGCATAGAACAATCTGACCTCTCCCTTCGACCCTTCATAGGTATCTCCCTGCCTTATGGTGTTAGGAACACTTGACTTGGAGGATTTAAAACTTCCTTATTTGTCAAACTCTAAAGTTTTGAGAATGTGAGAACTACATAATGGGGGGTTATTTGGATGCCTAACCCCGAGATCCTACCTAGACTAAAAATTTGTTTTGGCACCTCCTGTGGAGGAAAACTTAGTGAGTTTTTAGAAACAATTTAGATGTGGTGCATTGAGAGATTGGGGGTGTGAACCAATCTCATTTGAATTAAGAGGGTGTGGATAATTTTGTCAAGAAATAGTGGGACGTTTTAGAATTCCTTTGGAGAAAACCTACTTCAACTTGCACAATTCAAGATGAAATCATGTGTTGGACCTTGACAAAGTTGTGGGAGATACTTGGTCATATTTGACCATTTTTGGGACTTCGACACCCTATTGAAGGAAGTGCTAAAGAAAAAGCAGAGATCATGGGATCTCGGTCCACTTTTGGGCCCCTTTTTATGGATTGGGTTAATGTAATGGGAAAGGGATGTCGACCCGTGGATTTACCCACGCTTAGGCCCACTTTTGTATGTATAAATAGATGTCTAGGAAAGGTAGAAGAGATTCGATGGCTTAGTGATAGTAATTAGATCTGTGTGATCGAATGTGGATTGTAAATTCTCTGTGCATGATTGTAAGAGACTTGTAGAGCTCAGTGAAATTTGTTGTAGGAGGTTGTGAAATTCTTTGTGCTGAAGCGCAAGGAAGAAGGATCTAGTGAGCTGCGCAAACCTTCTATCCTGTTTAGAGTAAGGGTTGATGAGGCTCTGTGTTGTAACTTCTTGACGGAGATAATAAATAACAAGAGTTGGTGGACATATCCCCAGGCTGGGGGTGAACCACGTAAATTTGTGTGTGATTCTTTGTGCTTTGATTCAATGTGTTTACTTATTCTTCTACTAAGTGTTTTTATATTTGTAGGAAGATCTGCTTATGCTTTGTGCTCCTAGATGTGTATGAATGTTAGATATGATGTGTATGAAGATTCTTAGTGTTGATCTACTGGGTTTGATCTAGCGTACTATTGCTAAGTGCTTGAATACTATAGATTAGTGTGAATGTTGTGAATCTCTATCTTATAAGCGAAGTGGTTATTGAATGTATCTTGAGGAACTAATGGTGCTAAGTGCTCTAGTAAGTTGTATAATCACATATTTGTGTCCGAGCTAAGGATGCAAACACCTAAGTCTTGMAACCACCCTTGCCTCTACCTCGGGTGAGACTTCATCTACTTCGCAGGTGTTGCCGAAAGGGTCGGTAGTTAGGGTTTTGTTGGTGCATTGTTGTAGCATTGAACCCTGGGTCTGCCCCTATGCAAACAAATGGTTCTGTTGTCRGGACTGGAATTGTAATTGATGGGAATTGAGAAAGAAAATCTTTGTTCAAAKATTCGATCTAGAAACCAAGAAATCTYTGTGYGTAGATATGTTTCCCTAGTGCAYAGTGTTCTACTTAACCTGTGAATCTTTGTACCAAGAAAGAAAGGTCATATCTGTAGAAAAGAGGTAAGATATGTAAGTTTTGTTCTCTGATAGAGGTAAGAATAGTCAAAAGTTTTTAGATATGGAAGCTTTGTGCTCTACAAAAGTAAAATAAGTGAAATTTTTTGTTTCTAGAGTATGGATCTAGGTATGTTTGATAGATTTTGTCCTAGCTTGGAAACTAGGGATCTGATAGATGAAATAAAGTTTGATATGAATAGATCTGATAGATATGTTATACCTATGCATAGAAAGAATGTCTGGACTAACAAGCGGATGCAAGATCCTCGAAAGAAATTTTTACAGACTAGATACCATAACCCTAGTGCACAGTACATAAGAGGTTGGGGATCATTTAAAATAAAGAGAGGATTAACCTTCTGCTACAGTTGTAGAAGACCGAGACATCTTGCTAAGGAATTTCCTGGTGGAAGACATAGTTGTCTCTTTTGCAAATCTTTGGACCACGAAGTATTAGATTTCCCTAGAATGATTGCTAAAATGGAAGGTGTGAATCTAAAAGAAGAAAAACTTAAGGAAGATCCAGAAATAACAAAACCCCATAGAGAATTAGACAAGATGTTACTACAGATACAAGACACCTTGAATGATCACCGACATGTTGTATTATCAGAGGTTTTTAACAAGAAACAATTCATTGAGGTAAGAATAGGAGACTTCGGCATTGAATGTGTTATAGATGAGGAAACACATGTGAATGTTATGACAGAAAGAACTTGGGAAGCTATAGGGAGGCCTATTATGACTCCTTCACTGAGTGGAATAGGGTTATTCAGAGGGAAACTAGTGAACCTATTTGGAAGCCTCAATCAAATATCTATGAATGCTAATGGAACTTCAACAAAAGAAGATTTTGAGATTATCAAATTTATTGAGGACAACGCCCCATTTACTATGTTACATGGAAATCCTTGGATTGAAAGAGATCAAGCCAGAAAGAAGGAAGAAGAAAAAGTTTTAGAACAACAAATACAAGAGTTAAAATAGTTCATGACTAGAAGGATCGCGCAGTTGATTGAAGAACAGGAGAACATATCGAAGCTATATCACACTAGGAACCCATATGCCAAAGTTATCAGAACACCAAAGGACTCACAGAAGACAGAAGTTTCTATCTCAGATAAAGAAGAGATGTTATACCTGAACCCTAAGAAATAACCTCAACAACACGAAGTAACTATATCTAAGGAAAATAAGAGCTAGAATAGGAAAATAACTACTGAAACGAAGCTCACTGGAAAGAAATCTATAAATTCAGGAAAGAAGAAGGAAAAGATTGAAAAGTTGTAGGAGATTCCATATAGAACATCACAGAAAGAAAACTTGCAGAATGGGAGCTTCACCGATATATCAGAACAATGACCTATGGCACTTCACCATGCCAAAGGGATATAGTCATTGGACCGATATACCCGTTCTACTTCCTCCCCAAAAAGACAGAAAATAATTAAAGGATCATCACTAGACCATTGGATCACACCATAATGGAAAAATCAACACTAATGGAAGCTTCTTGCCCGTTGCAAGAAGACAGTTGCCAAATTTCTTATTTAGTTCATCGTGTCATGCATGAAGAACACTTTTTCCAATTGAGAATTAGAATCCCACCAAATAGTAGTTGTATACAGTGGTCATTGTGATTTGGTTGGTCATCCTAGTACAGTATCTGAGATCACTGTGAACCCCGACTAAGTTTTTCTCTCTGAGAGCGTATGTCTGACGAATTTAGCACAACTGAAGAATCTGCAAGAGAGGTACTCGCTAGCCTCAGAACTGAAAGACTCATGTTAGAATGAGGTTTTTCTACAGGTTTATAGGCATCCTCGAGGAGAGGAGTGCAAGCCTCCCCGTCAACTGCTCGAGCAGGAACATCCTGTGCCGGTGCAGAACGCAAAACCAAACATAAAGATGATATGGAGAATGTGAGTTTGGTTCCATCCATCCTACCTACTTACATACCACCTATGAGTGGTGTGATCAATAAAGATAGTGCACCTAGAGACTTTGAGTACACTCTAGTCACTGCGTACCTTCCTAAATGGGTACGCACAGTCCACGCAGATCAAGACAAGATTGCAGCATTGAAGTTTAGTGACTTCAACCAAGGGGATCATAAAGTCTACAACACACTTGCCCCGTAAAAGTACCTAACTAGAACCAAGGGAAAGAACTCGAAGATCATCCCTCAACAATGGACTATGAACCTTGTGTAGTCCACTCTATTGAACGTCATGAAGATCCCACATTTCAAACATCACCAAGACGTCAATGCTTGTGTTAAGCTACTCTTAGCGAGCTACCACATAGGATACCTATGGTTGAACCACTGCATCACAGTTGATCCAGCGCTGATCCATAGGATCACAGGTATTAGCATGCAGGGCCCTAATCCCCATGACTAATATCCTGGAAAGACCACAGACTGTGATCTTGCTCAGAAGGTCAAAGAATATTATGGCGATGTTGATAAAGGAGTGTAAGGCTACAAATTAGCCTCTATTCAGAGTGGCGCAGTGCACCTTTCATGTCATCTAATCGTAGGGAATCTCGTTCGCAAGAATCAACCCACGCAAGTATTCGGCTTTGTAGTTGACCTCTCAGGAAAGTGCGCAGAGGGACTATAAATGAACTGGGTGAAGTATTAGGTGGATTAACTAGAGATCGACTACAGAGAAGCCCAAGATCATGGGCATGAATTCCATTTTAGATGTCTCTTGTTACTTATAGCTTGCATTTCATGGGAGCTACCGGAATATGCAACCTTCCCGGACCTCGACCCTTTTGAGCCCTTAGCCGCGAAGTTCAATACCTTATGGTACTCAAATGATATGAGAAAACAATGGAAATCCAATGTTGTATTCCACGTGTGCTACAATCAGTTAAAGAGCACCATCCAGTCTGAGCCTCGGATAACCTCGAATACCCTCTTTAGGTTCAAGCCCTTAATGAAGTTCAACGCAGACTGCCACTTCATTTACATAACAACATGAGCTAATGAGAACAAAAAGCAGTTACAGTCTTATTATAAGCTGACAGAAGAAGACCTAGAGGAAATCACCAAGGAATGGTCGGCATACCTCCTTGTTTCAGCAGCCCACAAAATTGTCCGACATCGACAGCCTAGAAGCTGCGCAGGATAAACCTGGGCCCAGTAAGACAAAGAAAACAATGAAGATGAAGAAGGATGAGGAAATACATGATATAGAAAAATGATATGTAAGGACCACATCGATTTCACCCGAGCAAGAAGGTAATAATGAAGAAGTCGAACAGAGGCCAGAAGACGAAGAGGACTCATCGAAAAAAATGAAGGTTTCACCTCTAAAACCGTCCTCCTAGAAGAAACCTAGAACCCCTGTAACCAAGATGAAGACCATGCTCACCCTAGATGACTCATTTTCCTCCTCGCCACTATGAACGAAGATATAGAATAAATAACATAAAAGAAGGAAGCCAAGCAAGAGGCAATGTACAACATAATTGAGAGCGAGCTCCAAGGTATGCAACAAGCACTTCAGTCTAGCTACGTAGTCTCCACTGTGCCCCTGCTAGAAGGAACAACAAAAGATGTAGATTAACTAGTTCAACTACGTAAGATTCCTGCCATAGTCAAAGCAGGCCTTTGGAAAGCACAAGAAGAAACCACGCAAGCCACCTAGACCTTAAAGTAAGCACAGAAGGAAATCATTGAGTAGTGTCAAGCTAGGCAACAAGAGAGGGACACTCTCCAAGAAAAATTGGAAGAATATAGAGTGAAGATACAAAAGGAAAGGGAGTAGCTACTTTCGAAGCAGATTGAGATCGAAGAAGCAGTCAACAGAGCATTTCGCTCATGATCGGCGTAGAACATAAAGCAGAAGAACCCTTAGAACACCAAGTGATGAAGCTTGCTGAAGTTATTCAACAACTTCAACAAAGAGTCGTATAATTAGAGCTTCAGAACATACCAAGTACCCTACAAGAAGAGCGCGACCAATGAGAAATGACTGCCCGAAGCACAGTATAAAGGATTAAATCACTCACCGAGGAATGCAAACAATTAAGTAGCAAAAGTGCGCAGATACATGAGAACCTAATTGAGAATCCTGAATTGCACAAATTGGAGTCACAGCTCCAGGAGGCAAATCATGAAGCCGAAAAGCTACAGGTGCAGCTGAAGGCCCTATCACCCATAGAGAAAATGAAACGGTATTTTGAGTAGCGCATAATACAACAATAGATCCATGTAATATAGAGAAAGGTAATGGAAGTAACTCAACAACTTCAACCTTTGCAGGATAAGACATGTTAGCTATTTATAGAGATCGAGAACCAAGGAACAGAGCTGGAACAGGTCGTAAATTTATCACAACAACGCCTAGAAGGGTCAGTGACTATCTCACTCATCCAAGAGTTCGTCAATCAAGAAGCAGTTGCAATGCAGCAGGTCGAAGCACCTCAAGCCAATATTGAGTCATTCGAAGTAGAATTGATCAGACCTGAGTGACTCGGGATGAGTCATAGGTGAGTGTTAGGGGCCTGTTGGCCCTTGACCAAGTTGTGGGAGATACTTGGTCATATTTGTCCATTTTTGGGACTTCTACGCCCTATCGAAGGAAGCACACAAGACGAAGCAGAGATCACGAGATATTGGTCCACTTTTGGTCCCCTTTTTAGGATTTGGGTTAATGTAATGGGAAAGGGATGTCAACTCGTGGGTTTACCCACACTTATCCCACTTTTGTATGTATAAATAGATGTCTAGGCAAGGTAGAAGAGAGTCGATGGCTTAGTGCTAGTAATTAGATCTGTGTGATCGAATGTGGATTGTAAATGCTTTGTGCATGATTGTAAGAGACTTGCAGAGCTCAGTGCAATTTGTTGTAGGAGGTTGTGAAAGGCTTTGTGTTGAAGTGCAAAAAAGAAGGATCTAGCGAGCTGCGTAGATCTTCTTTCCTGCGCGGAGTAAGGGTTGTTGAGGCTCTGTGCTGTAACTGCTTGACCACGATAATAAAGAAGAAGAGTTGGTGGATGTAGGCCCAAGGTGGGGGTGAACCACGTAAATCTGTGTGTGATGTTGTGTGCTTTGATTCAATGTGTTTACTTCTTCTTCTGCTAAGTTCTTTGATATTTGTAGGAAGATTTGCTTATGCTTTGTGCTCCTATATGTGTATGAATGTTAGATCTGATGTCTATGAAGATGCTTAGTGCTGATCGACTGGGTTTGATCTAGCTTACTATTGCTAAGTGCTTGAATACTATAGATTAGTGTGAATGTTGCGAAGCTCTGTCTTATAAGCGAAGTGGTTATTGAATGTATC
>ML817249.1:67555-77838 GCA_009831015.1 Picea engelmannii | reverse complement strand
CATGGAAGATGAAATGAGGTTACCCATTTTCAGAGGATATGGATCTGAGGATCATGACCAACATTGGTTCTTATGCAAAGTTGTATGGAGCATTAAGAAAGTCATCGACAAAGTTGTTAAGAGAGCTCAGTTTAGTACTACCTTGAGGGATCATGCATTAAGCTAGTATATGAAATTTGTTACCGGATTTGTACAACCTAAACTGCTGAATGACATCAAGACTGCAGTAAGTGGAGATTTTAGGAAGCCTAAGACAAATTCGCAGTGCATTACAGAGTTAAAGTAAATAAAATAGAGGGTGACTGAACCTGTTTGGGAATTTGATCATAGGTTTAATACCTTGATAGGCCATTTAAGTTTTCAGATCCCGGATGAACAACATAAGGAATGGTTCATCAATACCCTCCTGCCACAAATTAGAGTTCCTCTAATGCAACAGAAGGTCACTTCACAGGCTGAAGCAATAGAGATTGCCATGAAACTAGAAGCAACCCCTGTAGGAGAATCCAGTCTAGGTATGAGTCATATTTTGAATCAATTAACTAGTTTATCTTTACAGGTTGAAGACATGAAGAAAGATAAGGGAAAGGAGAAAAGAGAAGACATCTAGTGTATCAAATGTAAATAAGAGGGCCATGACAAAGATCTATGTCCCTTATTTAATGAATACTTGGCCTCTGAAGCCCCTAACCCTTTGAAGCAGGCTACATTACCATGGTGCGAGGTATGTAGAAATAGACATCGCCCTGGTGAATGTTATTATATGCATAAATATATCCAGACACCTACCAATATTTATTGTACATTCTGCAAATCTGTGGGGCATGATGAGAACGATTGTAGGGCTTATGACCTCATGCATGAAAGGTCAAGGGATACATATAGAATTCAAGGAGAGGTACAACAAGAAGGGAATGTTGCACAATTCAACTCCTCGGGAAGAGGAAAATTCAATCCTCGTGGTGGGTTCAGAGGAAGAGGACAAGGAGGAGGCATGGGTCGAGGTCAAGGCCAGATTATTTACTATATCTGTGCCCAATGAGGTCATTTTGCAAGGGATTGTCAGAACCCTTGTACTACTTGTAGCTACTGTAATTCATTTTACCATGTCATTAAGGATTGTCCATTATTGTTATCTAAACTTTAGGAAAGACGAGGTGGAAACCAACAAGTCCAACTAATATCAGTTGAACCTCGCATTGAGGAACCCAAAGTCATTGTTATTACTAGAGGAGGCGATGTCACAGGAGAAGATAGGGTGACTCCAGGAAAAACTATAGATGGAGCAAGGATCAGAAGAACTTCATAGAAGGCACCATTTTTTTATCCAATGAAAGAGAAGCACACTTTTGAAGAAGCAAGAAGATAATTTTTAGGTGAACAGGCTTCTTCAAGTAAGGCACAACCAGAAGTAAGGGAGTGTGAACTACCTCCAACATTTGATCAATATCCCTTACCTAAAGAGGGAAAAGAGGTAAGCAAGCTTATGGACTTCTTGTATACTTGTATTAAGTTTATTAAATATGAAAGAGTTGTGCAGGAACTACAACACCTAATAATACAGTATGATATTGGAAGAGTAGATCCTATGCTAAATAGAGTTGTGAATCATGTATCTAGAAAACGGAGGACAAGAAAGGAACTGCACTTTAGTTCTCGGATTGGAGACTATGAAATAGACTATGTGGTCCTCGACCTGGGATCATAAGTAAATGTTATGACGAAGTAGACTTGGGCATTGATGGGAAATCCTAAATTGATTTACTCTCCTATTAGGCTTAGGATGGATAATCAGTAGATGGTAAGCCCCTTTGGAAGGCTAGAGCATATCCCTGTGGACATAGATGGGGTAAGAACATTTGAAGACTTTGAAGTGATTGAGATTGTTGATGATAGATGTCCTTATCCTGCATTGTTGGGTATTGATTGGGCTTTCAACAATTTGATTGTTGTTGACCTAAAAAAGAGAAGAATAAAATTTGAAGGTGATGGCCTTAGGGTCATTTCACCTCTTGATCCTAATGAAGGTCACAGATACACAGAACCTATAAGGGAAGAAGACTACGCTTATGAGCTAGATAACATCTATAAAATGAAAGCAGGACAACAAAATTATATTAATCCTATAGCAAATGGAAACCTAAGTTGGAGAAGTGAGAGTGAATTCTCATCAAATTCAGAGGAAGCATTGGAGAATTGGCAAAACAGAATGTATGAAGTCTCTACGCGGAGGTGTGCCAGATTGACTAAAGTAGTTCATTGGATTGACACAGAAGTAAGTAATATTCCTACATTTGATCGCTTGAATTATCTGAATGGATCATCCCTATGGTGGTCCAAGATAAAAAGTCAGGAGAAATCAAAATCTGTGTAGGTCTAAGGAAATTGAATGATGCATGTTTACATGACCCATTTCCTACACCTTTTACCGATGAAGTTATAGATAATGTAGTATGACAAGAATTCACCAAATCATGCTATCACCAAATCAGGCTATCACCAAATCAGGTAAACTTATTGTCAGGCTATCACCAAATCATAATTTCTAAGGAGGACAGACATAAGAYTACATTTGCAATATAATGGATTTCTTTTCAGTACACTGTGATRCCTTTTGGTTTGAAGAATGAACCAACCATATTTTCCAGGGTGGTGTTCGAAGAATTTAAGGAATTTTTACATAAGTTTTTGGAGGCATASTTTGATGACTGGACCATTTTCAGTCTACTAAAAGATCACATYGAATGTTGGAGACTAATACTGGATAAGTTCAGGCAATGTCAGACTACCCTGAACTTGAAAAAGTGTATTTTTCTTTTCACCTTTTGGACTGTTGTTAGGACACATTGTGTGTGAGTATGGATTGTTGGTAGATCCTTCCAAGATTGTTATAATTGTTGATCTACCTCCTCCTACTTTAGTTAGATAGTTGCACACTGCATTGGGACACACTAGATATTATAGAAAGTTTATTAAGTTTTATGCACAGATAACAACACCCATAGAGAAGCTATTAACGAAGGATAGTAAGCTTCAATGGACAGAAGAATGCCTACAGAGCTTCGACACACTAAAGTAGAAAATGGTCACTGTGCCTATTTTGGTTTTTCCATATTGGAGTAAGGAATTCAATGTTCATGTAACTGCTTCATCCATTGCATTAGGATAAGACTTGGCACAACCAGGTGAAGGAGACATTAACCACCCTATAGCCTTTTCTAGCAGTAATATTTCCACATCTGAAATGAATTATACCACTACTGAAAGAGAAGGCTTATCTATGGTATATGCAATGCAAAATTTTAGACAGTACTTGTTGGGAGGACATTTTAAGATGTTCACTGATTGTTCTTAATTGAATTACTTATTCAACAAGCCAATGTTGGGGGGAAGAATATGAAGATGGCTACTATTATTCCAGGGGTATGACTTCGATATAGTGTTCAAGCTAGGAAGAATGAATAAGGGACCTGACCACTTATCTAGGTTAGAACATGGACAGGAACCTACCATTTTGGATGATACACTACCAGATGCACAGTTGTTATCCATCCGAAAAGTCGATGATCACTTCACCGAGATAGTCCATTTCCTATCCACAGTGATGGCACCTTGCAAGTATATAGTTATTCAAAAGAAACAGTTGGTAGTTTGTGCTGCAGATTTTCAACTTATAGCTAGACAATTATATAAGATGGGACCATATGATATCTTAAGAATATGTGTTATGGAGTCAGAAATACCATTGATTCTTGAAGAAGCACATGAAGGCATCACAAGAGGAAATTATGTAGGGAAAGAAAAAACGTAGAAGGTTCTCAAAGATGGCCTCTGGTGGCCCACTCTACATAAGTATGCTAAGGAATACTACAGAGCCTCTGATTTATGTCAAAGAGTAGGGAAGCCATCCAGAAGGGATGAGATTCCTTTAGCACCTTAGATAACTTTACACGAATTTCATAAATGGGCTATTGACTTTGTGGGACCTATCAACCCACCAGGAAAGCACACAGGAGCTCGATATATCATCACTACTACAAAGTACTTGATTAGATGGGAAGAATCAAGAGAAGTTGAGGACTATAGTGCAGCTATAGTTGCACGATTCATCTTTAAGGATATCATAACTAGATTTGGATGCCCGAAGATCCTTATGAGTGATCAAGGCACACACTTCATTAATAAAACTATTGAAGCCTTGAATCAGGAGTTCGAAGTTCACCATCAGAAGAGCACACCATACCACCCATAGGAAAATGGTATAGTCGAAGATTTCAATAATATTTTGGAGACAACGCTGACCAAGATTTGCAGTGTTAATAGAGATGATTGGGATTTGATAATTCCAGCAGTGTTATGGGCTTATTGAACTACTGGAAAACAATTAACAATGCAAACTCCCTTTAAGTTAGTTTATTTCTTGGAAGCAGTGGTACCTATGGAATACTTGGTTCCTAGTCTAAGAATTGAAACATTTATAGGTATGGATGACACTAGTGTTGTTCAAGATAGGCTCGCGCAATTGATGGAACTAGAGGAAGACAGGTTCATTGCAATATTTCATCAGAAGGTACAAAACGAATGAGAAAATTCTTACCATGTTAGACATATCAAGAAGAAAGAATTTAAACAAGGAGACTTGGTACTTTTATACAACAGCAAGTTCATGAAGCATCCAGGAAATTTTAGGACACATTGGCTTGGTCCATTCGAGGTTGCCTATGTTACAGAGGGTGGAGTTATGCAGTTGAGGACCTTTAATGGAGAATGGAAGGATGGTTTAGTAAATGGAAGCCAGATGAAACTGTATTATGACAACCAACTACCTCGCAACGCTCAGTAAAATCAAGGAAGAAGGGTCTAGGTATCGGTGCAGTTGAAACTGAGTACCAGACACAGAAAATATAGTTTGCACAAGAGAGGGAGGGATAGACCAGAAAAAACAGGTTGCTTCGCGTAGTCTACAATCAAAGTAATACAAAAGGTTCCACCCTATAGTGATTCGGGACGAGTCATATGTGAGTGTTGGGGGCCTGTTGGCCCTTAGTCATATATTAAGGAAGAAATAAAATATTAAATAAGAATAAAGACAAAGTATGAAGTGCGCGGAAGGCACACAAACTGAGGAGGGGTCAAAGTGGTTAAAGAAGTAGAAAAGAGGGAGAGAAGTAAAGGAAAAGTGAGCCATTAAAAGAGAAGATCAAGAACAAAGCAGCAAGGAAGATGAATCGTGGATAGGTCAACAAGTGGAAGAATACACTAATAGGTTCTTTGGAGCACCTCACAGAGAAAAATGAAGAACAGGTTGGTGAAGTCCTTAAAAGTAGGGTTTTTGGTACCTAGGGTTTTAGTACCTAGGGTTTTGGTACCTAGGTTTTTTTCACCTGGAATTCGGTCTAAGGTTTCTAAGAGTCATAGAAGGATAAATAGAGGTCTAGAAGAGTGGAGAGAAGTTGTTCTTGATATAGAGAGTTTGAGATGAAAAAGTATATGTCTTAGAGCATTCTTGTAATTTTGGATCTTTAGTTGGGTGCGAAGATCTACTCTGTAGTTGGGTGCGTAGGGTTGGGAAGTAAAGAGGAGAGAGAGAAGGATCTACAACTGAGTGTGCATATAGAACTGTGTATTTTCATCTACTTTATCAATAAACACATTTTTGTGGATGTAACCCGAGGGAGAGGGTGAACCACATAAATATTGTTGTTTTATTTGATTGATGTTGTGTTATATGCTATTTGTTATATTGTTATTTCATTGTTGTTTTCCTACTAAAGAGGTGAAATGTAACTAACTTCACAAATTTAAGCATAATATTGTTAAGAATATCTAGGTTGTCTTGTGTTGTTATTCAAGAATCATCTTGCACTTCCTCTAGTTGTAGACACATGTGTCCTACAACCCCCCTATTGCTACTTCAAGTGAGACATCATCTTCATCACAGGTGTTGCCGAAAAGGCTAGTAGTTAGGGCTTGCTGGTGCATTGTTAGAGTTGAACCCTGGGTCTGCCCTTATGCTAACAATAACAATACTTTGAAATTCTTAAATTCTTAGTCCACCTAGGGCATCCATTTATAGCATGACTTCAAGGCATTATTCAATTGGTTATTGGTGTGAACAAGGGGCCCTTTAGGGATCCCTTTGGTCCTTGGCCATCCCCCCATTCAGATTCAGGTCAAATCTAAAGGTCAAATCAAGTTGGGAGCTGGTCCATAAGTGGTTGAGGGGCCAACAAGAACCATAAATGTGTCATTCACAAGAGTGTGTGGATTTTCTCATACACAGTCGCACATATGACACATTGTGCACTCTACAGGCTTCTTTGGCCTACGCATTGTGCACGCGATTCCTTTAGTGATTCAACGCATGTTAATTTTTTTCAAGTTGTATATTTTTTTCGTCTTGGAAGTGCATTTTTGGTGCTGCAAGTGAAATAATAGGTGTTTGGAAATGTTGTATTTCTGTAACCATTTGCATGCAATGTTGCAGATGAAATTTCAGCGATAACAATTATGGACAGAAAAATACCCTTCTAGTATATTCAACCACTTGTCTACAAAATATGCATCTATCTGACCTTCAAATATAGGAATATTGAAGTTGATTTGTACTTGGAAGGGGGTGACGCCTCCCCTCAAGGAAGATTTGTCGCTTGTTGGTAGCCTCAGAAGGATTTGCATGAAACTATCCATCATATCATTCCTCTATTGCATGAGGGCTTCGCCAAGCAACATTTTGAAAGGATCTCTTGTCCACTCATATTTATTTTCTCCTGCCATGAGAGGTCGTTTGGGCATGCAGTATCTTTTTTCCTCAAGAGAAACAAGATCGAGACTCAATTATTTGTACCTTGACCTCATTGGGGACATGCACTAAGATGACAAGGATTAGACCTCTCTGATACCACCGATCCAAATTTAATGAGAAGAACGAAATGAATACAAATTATTAAAATATGCTTAACATAGAATAACAGAGATACAGTATCTAAAATTATTTTATAGAGTATCTAAAATTATGTACTCCTACTTTATTTACAGTTGAATCCTCTTCGACTACCTCTTTAGAGAGATTGGATACAGTGGAATTTTTTCCTTCCATGAAATCTTTTAGATGCTTTTTCTTTCTCAGGGACGATAATGATGTCCAGGAGGGTAACATTGGCTCTAATATTAGCCAATTGATTGAGAATGTTGTATTTTGAAGAGGGAATATGGGAGGTAGTTCCTTGACTGTCGGGAGTTTTAGTAAATTTTATAGTAGCAGCTTGTGATAATCAATATTTAGGAGTGGAACGAACTAATTAAAAAACTAAATACAATAAACACAGAGATATGAATAATAACAAAAATATCGAGTGAACAATATCTTCTATTAAATAATGAAATAGGCTGAAACTATAAAACTACAGAACTAAAAAACTTTCTCAAATGGTGGTAGTTATCTCTGAGAAGAGATGTGGCTGCTATGTTCATCCATTTGAGAATAATGGATTACAATAAGGCTCCAGAGGTGTTTTTGATATTACTCATGAATTCCAAAACCCTAGACATCCACAAAACTAACCCTAGAATGTGAAACGCCAAAAGTCATGTGGGACCTATTGGTAAGTTGGTGTAATTTGGTACCTCAAATTCCAAGGGACGTAACTTTTGCATACGACCTTCACTTTAGGCGCATGATAGCCCATTGGAAAGGTATTTCAAAGAACTACACATTATGTCATCAAACGCTGACTTTGATTATAGTTTGACAGTGGCGAGCCAAAAAAACAACATTTAGGGCCCCAAAATGTCCCTGGAAGTACAACAGGATGCGATGACATGAAAACATAAAAAATAAGCCAGTTGGATTAGGTGAGAGGCCACCTGTATCCACTTGGAGGATGTGTGGGGCTTTAGACATCCCCAAAAGTGTAGAACCAAGAATTAAAAAGAAATGAAGAAGAACGTGATGAAAAAAAAATAGACACGAGGAGCCAGTTGGAATAGGTGTGTAGCCACCAATTTCCACCTGGATAAATCCTCCCCCATTAGGAAGAAATGGTCTCCATTGCATTGAGTTCCCCCATCATGTGAGGAAAATTCTATTGGATTTGGCCCCTGGTGAGCCACTTTCCTTGGTGTAGAAGTTGTCCTGCCTTGAAAACCTGATAAAGTTGGATCCATTGTTGGTGAGTGCCCTTGACCTGTGTGTCCACTATCTGATCAGTGGATGATTGTTCCATATAATTATGGTTGAGCTATGTTGGTGTTAGTTGTTCTGCAATCTCGGAGGCGTCCAATAATGGGGGAAAATATGGCCAAAGGAGGTCCACATTGAATACTGGATGCAGATTAAGGAAGGATGGAGTGTTGAGCTCAAAAATATTGATACCCTCAACCTTGGTGATAATGTAAGGCCCATAACTAAGTGGGAGAAGATTATGATGTGTCCCGATGAGACACTCCTTCTGCAAATGTAACCAGACTTTGTCACCAACCTGAAACCGGTGTGGTAACCTGTGTTGATCATGACACTGCTTATACCTAGCATTGGATTTCTACAAAATTTCCTGGACCTGTTGACGGATGTACTAAATATGCTCAATGAATCTAGTGTCTTTGTTGATCGCAGATTGATCAGTGGAAGAGTCTGTCTGTGTGGTGGCAAGAGGAAGTGCAACATCATTGGGTCCATGGGGTTGGAATCCCAGACCCACCTGAAATGGGTTATGGTCGATGGAACTATGGAGAGTCCTGTTGTAACTATGTAGGACATATGGTAGACTCTCATCCCATGTATGTGGATGCTTAGAATTGTACATGCATAGGATGTGCAAAATCATCCGATTGACGACCTATGTTTGGCCATCGGTTTGGGGGTGGAAAGCAGTGGATTTTTTGAGCTTGGTGTCCAATAGAGACCAGAGAATCTAGCAAAAGGTGTTCAGGAACCTACTGTCTCAGTTGGAGATGATGGTTTGTGGTATTTCAAAGTAGAACCACACTCATTTGAAGAAGATATTAGCAGTCAATGACCACAGAAACACAATCATTTCCTTTCTTGGTGGATGGCAAGCTAGGCATGTAATCCATTGAGATGGATTCCCAAGGCTTCTCGCGAATGGGAAGAGGGGTGTATAATCCTTTCTTCTTGATGGTTGGCTTGGAAATGGCACAAGAAGTGCAAGATTTGATATACTTGCTGACATCATGTCAAAGTTTTGGCCAATAAAAATGTTTCTGAAGAACAACCACAGTTTTCTCCATGCAAAAATGTCCTACCACCCGACTGTAGTGGGCTTCCGAAATTAGCTTTGCATGATCTCTTGTAGGAACATAGAGATGATCCAGGTGGCATAAGAGTCCATCCTGAATGTGAAAATCAATGAAATTTGTACCTGTACCCAAGAGATGATAGGTGGTGGTGAAGTCTGGATCTTGCTAATAAAGTTGGGGCCACTTAGATTCTTCATGTCTACAGGATTGGAGCACAGTGGTGAGTGTAGCCACAGGAGGCCGACTAAGGTAGTCAGAACATGATTGGAGATACTTGTATTATAATTTATGTTGAGATGGTGTTGACGAGCGAAATTGATCGTCCGTCAACTAAGAGAGTGGAACCGATCCGGGGTTGTCCAATAACCCAAGTCGTTTGGAATGAACCACCCTGACGGGTTTAACGGCTCCATTGGATGCTCTAAGGTCTTAAGAAAACCAAAGAGAAAACTAAACTAACTAAAACAAATAAAACAAACTAAAATAAATAAAACAAACTAAAACAAACTAAATACACGAGACTAAACTAACTAACAAACTAATACACTAACCTAATTTAAAACAAACTACTAATTAGACTAAAACTAAATAAAAAACTACTCTAACTATTCTATATAAAATCTACTAATTAATATTATAATAACTCAAATAAACTATCTAATTACTATTTCATTAACTCTAACAAATAACCGAATAACTACGAGTTAAATTACAACTTATTTACAAATATACACTATCTACAAGTTGCAGATTTGAATAAAACCTGTAAAACTAATGTGTTTTCTGCCCTAAGATAGCCAGAGATGTTTTTTGATTTTTTATTTTATGAAAAAGAAATAAAACTACTGAAATTAAACGATCTAATATATTTACTGAAATTAAACAATCTAGTATAAATTTAACTAAACTTATATCTAAATTAAATTACTTAATGTAAACGACAAAGAAAAGATTAACTGACCTGAAAACGCTCCTGATGTGTCCCGTGTGTGATGACTCTGAAGCTGGTCGGAGGAAGTAAACTC
>ML817249.1:16780-29391 GCA_009831015.1 Picea engelmannii | reverse complement strand
ATCCTGTCCTTCCAAGCAATGTAGTTGGAGCTTCCCCTGAGTGCATACTCCAACCTCAAACCATTGAAAGAAATTTTTGATCTTGAATCAAGTGTCGCACCAATAAAATCTTGCAAATTCGAATGTTATCCAACCCAAAAACTCAACTGTTGCAATCCCTCTTCCCTGGGAGGTTCACACCCCTCCTGAGAGTAGCCTAAGGGAATTTCGCACCCTGCCTCTGTGTAGCCTACGAACTTGCCTCGGAAGTTCACAACCTGCTTCAATGTAGGGTGAGGTTTGTTCGCACCCTGCCTGTGTATAGCCTATGAACTTTCCTGGGATGTTCGCACCCTGCTTCACTGTAGGGTGAGGGGAGTTCACACTTCTCCCTTAAGTAGCCTGCGAGAATGTCAATGAAGTTCACACCCTGCCTTTGTCTAGGGTGCAAGAATTTTTTCTTTGAGAACTAAGCGTAGTCTACAGTACTAAAGTTCGCACCTTGCTAGAGACAGGACCTGCGAGAATGAAATTATGTTCACACCTCACTTCCGTGGCTCCGTGGCCTCCGTGGCTCTGATACCATGTAGAAGTTTCAATACAAATTAAATATTTCCTGTGATTCTCTTGATCTAACAATTTACTCCACTGTTAAATACAAAATCGCTTCTACTATTATTCTTGTGGAAAATTAAACCACGATCACAACCACAATCACAAAGTGAAATATCAATAACACATAATGCATAATTTTTTCCGGGAAAGCGTAAAGCTAAAAACCCCACTATCATATATTATGCATATCATGAATCATGAAACAATATCATACAAAACTCTAATCCAAGAGCTCTCAGTACAATACAATTTTCTCACACTGTCATACACAAATCAACAAATACATGTGCCAATTCTTGTGTCCAGACAGCTTGCCTCCTCTGCACAATCTCTGCAATTCAAATTCTCACAATCGAATCATTCTACATGAATTGCCTAGTTTGCACATGCTCATAAGCATATCCACTACATGTGTGATCAAATCACAACTGATAGTCAAACTACCCCTTTCACATGTTATCTCAATTGGGTCTCCACTGGATTTGACATGCATGTAGTTAACCGCGGTGAATCTTCAGTTGCATGTGAGTTCACTGATTAACTGAACTCTCACTAGTGCATGTTTAGTTACAACTAGTACAACTGATCTTAACTCACTTAANTACACTTATAATTCTGTTACAAATCCAACTCACTCAGTTATGAATGAAATAATAGATTAATATTTATTGTCTAATTTAATTAAGGGAAAATTAAATTAGACACATGTTTCTTGTTGACTTTTCAACATCCAAGACTAAAGAATAAGAATGCGATCGACACAAAATCATTTTTCAGAAATAAATTAAATGAAGATGGAGAAGTTACAAGGAACAAAGCTAGATTGGTATGTAAAGGATATACATGGATTGAAGGAATCAACTTTGAAGAGACATTTTCCCCAGTTGCCAAAATGGAAGCAATTTGGTTTCTTTTAGCCTATGCATGTTCCAAAAATGTTAAAGTATATTAGATGGACATAAAATCAACTTTTCTGAATGGGGAACTTGAAGAAGAAGTCTACATTGAACAACTAGAAGGATTTCAATTGTCAGAGAATGCAAATTATGTGTGTAAATTAAATAAGGCCTTGTATGGTCTAAAATAGGCTCCTAGAGCATGGTACTGTAGACTGGATAAGTATCTATAGTAGGCAGGGTTCAGAAAAGGAAGTGCATACAAAAACCTTTACATCAAGATAAGTGAAGGTAATATTTTATTAATTGAAGTTTATGTTGATGATATTATTTTTGGTAGTGATGATGACAGGTTAAGACAGAAATTTGCAAAATATATGCAGAATGAATTTGAAATGTCGTTACTTGGAGAACTATCCTTGTTTTTTGGAATTTAGATATGTCAAAGAAACCAAGGAATATTTATTTCTCAAACCAAGTATATCAGAGAAATGCTAAAGAGGTTCAGAATGGAAGATTGCAAACCAATTATCACTCCCATGCAAACCAGTTGCAAGTTGAGAAAATATGATGATTTGAAGTCTACAGATCAGAGGAAATACAGGTTGATGATTGGAAGCCTACTATATTTGACAGCATCTAGACCAAATGTAATGTAGGCAGTTGGACAGGTGGCACAATTTCAAGGAGCACCAAAGGAGTCACATGTGTTAGCAGTGAAGAAGATTTTCAGATATCTCAAAGGAACATAAGAGTTTGAATTATGGTATCCAAAAGGAAATGATCTATCACTTATTACCTACACAGATTCAGATAGGGAAAGTTGTATTGATGATCGATGAAGCACCAGTGGAGCAACATTCTACTTGTGTGAGGGTTTAGTATCATGTCTAAGAAAGACACAATCATCAGTATCTTTATCTATAGCCGAGGCAGAGTATATTGCGGTAGCATCATATTGTACATAGGTTCCTTGGGTGAAACAAACTCTGACAGATACAGGTTGAGTATGATGAGCCCATTCCAATCTATTTGGATAATATAAGCACCATCAATATCTTGAAGAACCCGATGATGCACTCCAATATGAAGCACATTCCAATAAAGTATCACTTTCTACGGGAGCAGGTTGCAGAAATGAACATCAGAGTTGAGTATGTGGGCACAAAAGAACAAGTGGAATATATCTTCACAAAACCCCTTTCATGGGAATCCTTTGAATATATTCACCATAGACTTGGAGTTATTTCTACTCCAAAATGAATGCTTTTTGAATGCTTATCTTATATGTCTTATATTTACACAAGGAAGCACCATAAGAGGACAGTTCAATCAGGGGGAGCAACCCCAGATGGAAAGATACCTTTGCCATTGATGACAAACGGGGAGAGATTTATCAAATGCAGAGGATAGAGGCAGAGGACAGAGGCATGGTTCTAGGGGGAGCATGAGTGATATGCTTTCAGTATTTCATCAAAGTGTTGCCATCAATGCCAAAGGGGGAGATTGTTGATTAAGGTTGGTTGTCATTGATGTCAACCCTTGAAGAAAGTCTCGTAGCACAAAGGTTGGGTAATGGAACCAAGATTGTTTGATGTCAATATGACTTGTTATTTTCTTGTAATGGTTGATAATAAGTAGAAATGGATGAACTCCAAAGTGGTCCCCTTATGGTGAAAGCCTTCACGAGAAGACGATTTGAGGATTGTGTTATCCTAGAAGTATGGTTAGAGAACCCATGATTATTTGTGGAATAATGAGATGAACGCCAATGAATTTGTTAGTGAAACTATCCTATATGGATAGTGCTTGTCATTCCATTTTTTTTGTTATGTGGAACGTCACATAACTCCTCACGGTTTGAAAGTTATGGCCTTACGAAGTTGGATGACCCTCATATGTCATCTAGAAGCCCCAAAAGGTCAAAGTGTTTTAAGAGATTTTAAAAGGTAAATAATAAAGTGAAGTGATGAGTGTACTATAATTCAAAGTGAATACAAAATAAATTAATTCAATAAAAAATTAATTCAATAATAAATTTAATGGAGAAATTAGAAGTGGGTTAACCCTAAAATAAGGAAAGTGGTCAAAGTGACCTCGAAGATGTTTTTAAGGAAGCTACTTGGAGAGTATAAATAGGAGGAAAGGCTCTCTCATTTAAGACACACTTGAGAATATTTAATACTTATACTTTTTTGAAGTAACCAAAGGATATATAAGACGAATTTCCAAGGAAAGTGAAGAAAAGAAGGCCAGAATTCAAGGAAGGATAAATTCTTTTGATGATCCTTTCTAAGGTATGTCTTTTTTCAGATCATCTCACCATTTTCGCAATAATTTTTTTTATAGAATGATTCAGATTGTGAAATGGATAGTCCATTGAGGAAACATATCGAAGTATCTGTGGCAAAAAATTCATCTTGTGGTTCATTGTATTTTTGGAGTTACACTCCGTGGAAAATAGGGTTTCTAGCTAGTCCTGAAACTATTCAAAAACATGTGTTTTAGGTAAGAACATCATAAATTATTCATAAAAGATACAAATTCAGTAAGACAAAATGTTTTGGTTAGAGTAAAATCTTTATTATGTTTTTTAATAGTTTCATATCAATTCAACAAATATTCTGTGCGGGGCACTCTCTACAAGGTCGCTCTCTAGAATAAGCTAGAATTCAGCAAGGTATGCCATTTTTTCCATAACTCCTTTTCTGAGAGGTTCCAAGTAGTGACACCTGGATACATTGCATTAAACACATTGAATAAAATTTTGTATCAGTTTCATATCTTTATTCATTATAGGTACAAAGTTATGATTATTTCAAGTTAGGTTGTTGACTAATCCAAAACTAGTCTTGTGAGACTAAATAAACGTTTGATGAAAATGCTAGTCTCTTGTTGTTAAAGTTAAGGAAGGTTTGAAGGTATGTGAACATATAAACCAGATCTATTATAGAGTTACAAATCATATTTGGATGATGAAATTGATGAGAGTTTTTGGTTGAGGTACAAGTTGGGTACATGCTTGAGACAAGTAGTTGACAAGTTGCCACATACATGAGGTGTATAGTTGATGATGTTGGTACATATTGATGAGTCCTAGTTGATGAGTACTTGACACATGAATGGTACATACTTGGTACATGGTTGGTTGCACTTGTTTATGGTAGAGATTGATTACAGATTCAGGTATAGGTTAATAGATGGCTGATGCATGGTTCAGGTTTATTGGTACATGTTTACAGCAGTATATCTCATAGTGATAGTGTGACAATGGTTCCATCATTCTAATTTTACTTCAGGGAAGTTGGACGGGGAAAGTACAGGTGGTTTTATCCACCTTCTGGTTGTAGCCAGAGAACATAGGGGGTTGTAGCCTCCTTCTGGTTGTAGCCAGAGAATTGGGGAGTTGGAGCTTCCCTCAGGTTGTAGCATGAGAAACTACAAGGTTGGAGCCTCCTTCTAGTTGAAGCTGGAAAACAAAGGAAGTTGGTTCCTCCAATGAATGTGATTCCTCAATACATATAAGATAAATCATTCTATAGTTTTCTCCCGATTTAGGTTTCCACGTAAAACATTGGTGTATTGTGTATGTGTGTGATTATTCTTTTATTATTACTCATTATTGGATAATAATTCTACATTGATATAACACTTGGATTATTTGGAGAAAAAGGATTATAATTACGCTATTACTAATTCACCCCCCCTCTCAGTAATCCAACACATACTATTGCCAATTTGACTTTACACAATATCCTTTATCAATTATGAAACTTAATCCATAAACAAACAAGTATACATAGACTATCAAATATAGATCAACACCTCTCAAACAAGCATTTGAATGATATGATTCAACTTTGAACCTTGATGTATACAATAGGAACTTGTTGTCAAAAAGATAATTAGGCCTTTAATGAACTCAATAATGAATGAAAACTGAAACTATCTCAAGAAAACAAAAGAGCAAGCCTTAGTATTTCTTTCTCCTTCTATTCCCCCTTGTTCTTCCTTCTCATTTGGATTTTATGCATTCCCAAACAAGTTGAAGTAGTTCAACTACTTTCCTTAGTTAAGTTAATTAAACGTAAATAATTTTTAGTTTAGGGGAAATAATAATGATAATAATAGTTAAGGGTCTTTATTTAATAATAAATAAGTAGGTGGGATCCCTTGTGACTCCCTTCTTTTATTATTTACAAAAACTAAACACAATTGGATAATCATTTAAACACATGCCTCCTTGTAGCTCCCATAATATTTCCAAAATTTGAATATTACATATTAGAAATAATTCAAATCATATCCAAACCATATAAATAACCACATTATCCCCAAAAATATCTTGTTGTTCAAAACTTTCTATAGACCATTGTATTCAACAACTCAATCATTAACACATAAATTAAAATCCATATTTGCCACTTTGAGAGGCAATCTTTATTCTATCACCGTTGTCCCCTTTGGACTTCCCAGAAGTAGCCTTTGGTTGATTCGAACCTTGAGGCTTAATATCACTAATAAAATGGGAACAATCATCCTCCACATGCATACCGGAGGACAATGATTTTGATGAGTCATTTGAAGGAGATAAAGGGGAGGCAATAGCTTTACCTTTGTCTTTCACATGGGGGACATCACTCTTAAGCCTTTTTCTAGCATGAGAGGATTGAACAGGTGAATGCACAAAGGTAATTTGAACATTAGGATTTACAGGTGGAGGAGGAGGAAATGACAAGTTGGGGAAACCACGATAGTGAGAGACTACCAGATTGACAATCTCCTGCCATCCATCATGTTCACGAACTTTTGGTTGCATGGATACATGAGTAGGCACAAGAATAAAACAGATATTTTGAGGCTGGAAGGGAGGTCTCTCTGGTTGGGGTTGAACTATCCCTTTCCCAATCCAATTGAAGAGCCCAGATTGAAATACTTGGTTCAACTTCTGGGGGTCAACATCAAAATGAATTGCGAATATAGGCCTTCTAGGCCCTCTGTTCCAGTTACCTCTTCCTCTATTATTTCTTCCATGACTGTCTATGCTGAAGAAACTCATCCTCTATGCAGAAATTCATTAGTAACTATCCCTTAACGGACCATACATGACATTATGTTTATATGAAACAAAGTTTGGCTCAGAAATTGACATAAAACCCATGCAAATCAATCCATAATAAATTATTTAATAATTTCCAAGTGAGCAGGGGGTGGAATAGGGTTCTTGGGACATCTGGAGGGATTGAAATGAGAAAAAAAGTGGTAGTAGGACAGGGGATAAAACAGGAGTATTCCTCATCAATTCATTAAATAAATAACTATGCAATCAATACCAAAAATATCATCTACCACCTATTTCTTATTCATATCTTTCTCCACTTACATACAAAGTTTTAAATTTATTTATAGAACAAGGCATGTAAAAATGAAAATGGGATCATGAGGGGGGTATAATGAGTGAAAAATTGATACTATGAGAGGGGATAATACATATATTGTTCATAAAAAAATAAATCAAATCAAACAACAACCATAAGTTTGTTCAGACCCCACAATCCAATAAGCATCCACTTTAAAAACCAAAACCATTTAACTATCCCTTATTTACAAACATAATGCTTGTTGAATTCAAATAAAAGACAATTGATATGCCCATAATACTTCAATTATAGCAACCTTTTCATCTATACAATATCTATGCAACATCATAATAACTTCATTGTCAATTCCATAATTATAACCCTTTGAGCCACAATCTTTCATGTTCCAATGCTAACCCCTTTTCCTTTTAAAACAAAATAGAATATGCACAATCATTCTAGCCATCCACATCCAATATTTATTTCTTAAACTCAAATAAGAATAGGCCCAGTATTAACCTCCAACTGTCAACTTTCCAACATTGTTTGACATAGTCTATTTGCACTAACAATCATAATCGGGCCCTCATTCAATCACACATAGATGTTTATATATATATATGTGTGTGTGTGTGTGTGTGTGTGTGTGTGTGTGTGTGTGTGTGTGTGTGAGACATATATATAGACACACACACACACACACACACACACAGATATATATATATATATATATATATATATATATATATATATATATATAATCAACCCAAGTATTGTTTCAAAAATAACATCTAATCAATAACATGCAACTCTGAGCCTGAGATTCTTGAAAATTGAACATGTACAGACTTTCTTTAGAAGAAATGCCCAACAAAATACAGAGCCAAATAGTGCCCGAGGAGAAATAGATCCGAGCACACACATGTGTCTTTAATCCTTGACGAGACCTAGATCATGTTGGGGTTTAACACAACAAGGGAAATAAGAACAAATATCTCAAACACATGAGATATTCTTTGTGACATAGACAGTTTGTTGGCACAGGGGCAGACCCAGGGTTCAATTCTTCAACAACACACGAACAAAACCCTAACTATCGACCCTTTCGAAAACACCTGTGAAGTAGATGATGTCTCACCCGAGGTAGAGGCAGGGGGGGCTCGCAAGACTCATGTTTCTACAACCAAGCTGACATAGATCTGTGATAAAAACACTTAACATATCACTTAGCCAACAATATGTATTAGGTTATGATTCTCATGTTCATCGCAGATTAACCCTTATTACAGATCAACGCAGTAACAATCAAGAGCCAGCCCTTAAAACCTCTTAGCACATAACATTAAGTCATATTTGGCATTCATCACACATAAAGAACTAAGCATCCATAGATCTATCTATCATACATCAAGATTAGTGCACTAAGAAGACAAATACATTAACAACATTGCACAAAGCACATCAACATAAGATATATGTGGTTCACCCCAGTGTGGGGCTACGCCCACCAAATTATTCTTCTTCATTATTAGCCTTCAATCTTTCTACAGTCTTCTTCTCCTGTGCACAAAGACATAGAGCCAAGCTTTGCAGAGGACAGGAGATCTACGCGCAACCTGCCAGATTCTCCCTCCCAAAACTAGGTCAAGGTATAGAGCCAACTCCTCACTAGCACAAAGCCTTACACAGTCTATTTCACGGAGCACTTACAATCTCTTGCACTAAGCCAACACTTACAACATATTCTGCATGTAGCTCACTACTACTTCTTACATCGCTTAGCTACTTATTTATACATTTACAAAAAGGCCTAAACATGGGTAAACCCATGGGTCGAAATCCCATACCCGTTACATAAACCCTAAAAGCCCAAAAAGCCTGCAAAATGAGTGAAATACCGTGATCTCTGATTCTCCTAGGCACTCCATCTTTGACCAGCCTGTCGAAGTCCCAAAAGCATGACCAATGTTTCTTAAAAACTTGGTCAAGGGACAACAAGCCCTCAAAACTCACCTATGACTCGTTCTGAGTCACTTAGATCTGGGAAACACTGCTTCGAAGGCCTCGATCTTAGCTCTAGATGCCTCGACTTGCTGCTTCGCCAGAGCCTCCTGCTCGACGAAGTCCTAAATTTATTTCTCGATGACAGGCCCTTCCAAGTGTTGTTCCACTGTCGTAACTACTTGTTCCAGTTGTGAGCCTTTTCCTTCAATCTCTTCAAAAATCATGCAGGATTCATCCTGCACCGAATGGAGCCTCTATGTAACTTCTATGAATTTTCTCTCGATGGCAGTAACCCGTTGTTGAATTATGTGTTATTCCTATGATCTTTTCATCTTCTCAACTGCAGTAATCAACTTCATCTGCGCTTGCATGATGGACACCTTATGCTTCTCCTCTTGGAGTTTTGTTTCCAATTTCCTCATCTCCGGATCTTCTGCAAGGCACTCATAGGTCTTTGCACTTAGATGAATTAATTGTTTATGCTCTTAGTCCAATGAACTGATTCTTTCTACTGGATTCCTGGTAGCTTCTTCCCTCTGATCATGCACTTCTTGTGGAGTGCTAGGTACTTCTTAGAGTTCTAACTCTATTATTCGTGCCTAAAGCTAATGAATGGCTTCGATGAGCTTACCCACTTTCATCTTAGTTGAATCTGGTTTCTCCTGTGCCAAGCTTGACACAAAGCGAAGTTCTCTAGTTACTGCCTCTTTGACCACAGTCTACTCTGCAAGCAACTGGTATTTTTCTTTCTGCATCTTCTCTTTGTCCTCCTCGAACATCGCCCTAATTTCATATTTCTCCTATTGCACAACTCGAAGTTTATCTAAGGCCTCCTCCTTTTCTTGCTTCATGTCTTTTGTTGGAACAGGGGCGGACCCAGGGTTCAACACTACAACAACACACCAACAAAACCCTAACTACTGGCCCTTTCAACAACACCTGCAAAGCAAATGAAGTCTCACTCGAGGTAGAGGCAGGGGTGGTTGCAGGACTCAACTGTCTGCAACCTTAGATGGAAGATGGATCTATGATTATACAACTTAATAGAGCACTAGCACCGTTAGTTCCACAATTTTCAATCAATAACCACTTCACTGATAAAACAGAGCTTCGCAACATTTACACTGATCTAATATATTTAATCACTTAGCGTCAATATATAGGTCAGATCTAGCCAATCATGCACTCAACAAATTCATATAGACTAGATATAACATTCTCATACATTATTAGCACTAAGCATAAGCATACTTATCTAATCACCTCTAAGAACTTAGAGAAAGAATACATAAACACATTAAGACAAGCACAAAGCAAGACAACACAACATTTACGTGGTTCACCCCCACCCTGGGGATACCTCCACCAAATCTTCTTCTTTATTGTCTTTATTCAATTGGTTACAAGTGCAGAGGCATCAAAACCATACTCCGCATAGGACAAAGGATCTGCACTTTTCACTAGATCCCTCTTCCTTGCGTTACAACAGAAAGCCTTCCTTAAATTTTTACAATGACTTGCACTTAGCTCTGCAAGTCTCACACAGACACTTCAATCACATAGATATAGCACTTAGCTCATCAACCTATCGATCGGTTCCTTCTTACATTTCCTAGACATCTATTTATACTTTACAATCTATTCCTAAGCATGGGTAAACACATGGTTCGACATCCCAATCCCATTACACATTCCCAAAAACCCAAAAAGGACCCAAAAAGGGATCGAGATCCCGTGATGTTTTCTTCATCTTGTGCTCCTCCTTCGACAGGATTTCGAAGTCCCAAAATAGGTCAATATGACCAATAGTCTTCCAAAACTTGGTCAAGGGCCAACAGGCCCCCAACACTCACTTGTGACTCGTCCTGAGTCACTCTGGTATGACTAGTTCTTCTTTGAAGGCCTCGATCTTGGCTCGAGCTACTTCGACCTGCTACTGTGATATGGTATCTTTCTCAGTGAACTCTTAGATCACTGTATCATTTACGGGCCCTTCTAGGCATTGTTCTGCTATGATGACAACCTATTCTAGATCTTCTCCTCTACTTTCAACCTCTGTGAATAACTGGCACCCCTTATCTTTTACTGGTTGAAGCCGTTGAGTAAATTTCATCACTCTTATTTGAATCATATAGATTTTTTGTTGGAAGGTGCATTCCTCCTGAGACCACTTCACTCTTTCCATGGCTGACAAGGCCTTCAGCAGCGCCTGTAGTGTGTCTGTGTGCTTCTTTGCTTCCTTGAGTTGTGACTCCAATGCCTATAACTCTGGATTCTTGGTGAGGTTCTCATATGTTTGGGTGCTCCAGTTACTCAACTTCTTGCACTCTAAGGCAATATCTTTTAATGTGTCAACTGTGCTATGGACAATTGCTTCCCTTTGGTCTCTTACATCTTGAGGGATCTCGAGAACAGTGCAAAGCTCCAAGTCTTCTATGCACTACTGGATTACTTCTTCAAGTTGTGCCACCTATTGTGGAACTCACTCTTCGGTCTTTACTTCGATGAATGTCATAGAGTGAAGTTCTCTGTGAACCATTTCCTTTGCTTCGAGTTTATCTGTGACCAATTGTTCCTTGTTTTACTGTAACTATGTTTTTTCTTCATCCCACTTCTCTTGCAGAGAAATCTTTTCCTGTTCTGCAGCACTGTGTTTCTCTTCAAGGTCTTCCTATACTTTTGCTAAAGCCTGGGTGGCTTGTGTTGTTTCTTCCTAAGCTTTTCAAAGGAGAGCTTTGACTGTATCAATGATTCGGTGGAGTTGAGTTGGCTCATCTCCCATTTTCGGTGTTCCTGTTGAAAGAGGTGCAATGGAGACTACATGGATGGAATGCAATGCCTGCTACACACCTTGGAGTGCATCTTTAATACAATTGAACACCTCCTCCTACTTAGCTTCTTTCTTCTCTGTTATCTCCAGCGAAGCATCATTCAGGGCTGCTACAATGGGATCAAAGTCATCTGATGTGAGGGTAGTCTCAAATTTGGTCCTGGTTTCTTTCACTTTCTTCCGGGATGAGGGTTTTGGTGGGGAAACCTTCCTTTTCTTTGAGGGTTCCTCCTCGTCTCTAGGTGGTGTAACCTCACCTTTCTTTTGTTCAACTTCTACGTCATCTATCTCTCTGCCATTACCTCCTTGCTTAGGTGAGATGGAATCAGTCTTGGCTGAGGTACTGTTTACGTCTCGGGCTTCTTCATTTTTATTTTTCTTGTTGGGTCCAGGTGTATCATGCGTTGTTTCTAGACTGTCAATGTCGGATATCTCTGCAAGGTATACTAGAACAAGGAGGTTCACTGACCATTCCTTGGTAATCTCTTCCAAGTCATCCTCCGTCAACTTGTAGTATGATTGCAGCTATTTTTTATGCCCATCTATGCGCACTATGATGTAAATAAAATGGCCGTCCACGTTGAACTTCATTAAAGTCCGAAACCTATGGAGGTTACTCGGGGTCATACGAGGCTTGGACTGGATGGCTACCTTCAACTGGTTGTAATATGTATGGAATACGACATTTGACTACCACTGCTTATTCATGTCGTTCGAGTACCATAGTGTACTAAACTCTATGGCCAGAGGTTCAAAGGGCTCGATGTCTAGGAAGGTCGCACCTTCTGTCATCTCCTAGGTGATGAAAGTGATCAGGATCAATAGCCAACTGAACTGAAATTCATACCCTTGATCTTGGGCTTCTCTACATTTGAGTTCTAATTGGTTCACCAGGTACTGCACCCAATTCATCTGAACTCCTTCTGC